>LPNX010341343.1:0-29816 GCA_001517045.1 Pseudotsuga menziesii
TGCTGTTATATGCTTGCTGAACATTGTGCATCTCTCTTTCAACCCCAGTACGTTGATGGCCTCTTAAACCCTAGCCATAGGATACTTTCCTTTACAACAAATACCGGTCGACGTGACAGTAGAATGTGTGATGCCAGGGTGGGGATCTCTCCTTCTAATGTTCAATTATATTATCTGATATGGATAATATTCTAACCAATTCCCCCGTGGATACCGAGCTGGTCTCAAGGACTGTGGATTTGACCTTTCATTCGCTGTGATGGTGGCACTAAGCGGATTCAGTTCACGAATTTTCTTAACTTTGTGTAGATGTTTGATTCATCATTTCAAAACCTAAACTCCCTATTTCCCCTCTATTTTTTCCCACATGAACCACATGCTCGACCTGTGGAGTCGAGGAAGTTAGCATTATTGGACGGGACCTTCGCCTTAGGTTTATCAAAGACATCATTTGGGGGTATCAATCCATCTTCCAAGAGGTGGATTACATGTATGAACGTCCCTTCCCCTGTCATCTCCACACTGGATGTGATAAATACAACATGGAGGACTACTTAGCCCTTCGATTTAGGGGGAACCTTTCACATCCACAGTCCATGTTTCTTTACCTCGGCCACCAATTTCACCTTTCTTGATACAACGAGCATCTTTGGATCATGACGTGTTCTTACTCGTCTATCAAGATCGACCCCTTCATGAAACCATCGATCCGATTAGGTCCTACCACCTCTTTGCAAACCAAGATCAGGACACTGTCTGTGCTGGTTCGAATTGGGAAAAAACCTTAACCATAGATCCATTCCCTTCTTTGTCGTGACTATCAATGTTCACAGACGGTACCACTTTTCACGATTTGAAATTGTGACTTTATCTACGCAAGTCTGATTTGTGAAATCGGTTGGGACCGTAGATCTGCTTCTAATTTCATCTCTGTCGTCGAACTTTTTTGCCTTTTAACCATTTCACGATTTGGAAAAGCTATTTCCATCGAGCATGTTTGCTTAGCAAAACTGTTTCAGGCCGTTGATTGGGCTTTGTCTTGATCTCAGCCTTCCATATGTTTTCCTGCTTTAATGGACTCAGCTAAATCCAAACTTTGACCATTCTCATGTGTCTTCAGCCAAAACTTATGATCTATCATTGCTCTTCTTCCGTGTGATCCTGGATCGTTGGGTTATGATGCTTGCCTCTATTGTCCCTGCTTCCGTGAGATTTTACCTTCGTGAGAGTCTATCACCGTAGATTGATCTCTCTTCATCATCTAACAGTTATAAAATGTGGACCATACACCTCTGATAACCTAAAGGGTGTTCACATAATGTTTTAAAGGAATGGAACCCTCCTCGAACTCTGTCGAGCCTCTAAATTGATTGTTTCAAATGGAGTGTTAACACTTTCCTAGGATGTTCAAAATAGATTTCCTTTGTTTATTGCACATAGAAAAAGGCCATGGTTTCACCCCTATATATCCTTCTTTAAGAACTGAAAATATCCCTTCACCTTGTACATATGACTTTGACCAAGATCCTTCAGTCGAGCCACACAAGAAAATTAATCATCGATGTAAAACTCACGATGTTATGGTTGACACTTCATCATTTTTTGAGCCTCCAAGTAATGGTCTCCAACCCTCGTTTGATCAAGGATACCCCCCTCTTCACTATAAATTATCCTCACTGAACTCCTCTACCATGAGATAGTCTTCTGCCATAGTTTTATCTCCCACCACTTTAGAGATTAAGAACCTTCATCAGTCAATTTTACAATCCTTCATAGCTCTACAGTTCCTCATAGTAGATTGAATATGTCTGTCACACTAGCTTGAGTTCATCTTGGAAACTCTGCTATAACCCTAGCAAAGGCTAAAAAAATTTCCCCTATACTTTTCCCTGCTCTTATTCATGACCTTCCCCAGGGGTACGCCCAAAAACTCAAACACTTTACTATAGATAGGGGGTATTCAGCTAAAGAACACTTGGGGTGGTTTGTAGACTAGAAAAACCTGGAAGAAGTAGACCATGAGGATGTTAAAGTCAGACTGTTTTCCCAAAGTCTTGCTGGAGAGGTAAGAAAATGGTTCACAAGTCTTTTGTACAACTCCATTCTGAACTATCAGGATTTTGAGGATTCTTTCAAGAATAAATGGGAAGTAAGGGAGGACCCTAGGAGAAAACAAAGTCTCCAACTCTACGGAATCGGGTAGAATACCACACCTTTCGATGGCCCAGATCACCCTGGCCTCAGGTCTGCGACAGAGGTTAATTTCATTAAGGAAAGTTGCACGTGGAAACTAAATTTTCCAATTCACAAAATGGCTTAAAGATTGACATGTGTCAACAGCCCTAATCTACTCCTACTCACAATCTACGGCGTAGGTTATTTCTGCTCCTGCAACATGCACGACGATTAAATTCCCCTCCGATTAGCGGAATTCATTAGTGGTCGTGGGTTTCAACGGTTAGGATCGACTCCCGATTTTAGATCTACAGAAAAAATGGATTTTGTTGATGTAAGGTGCATGACAGATAAATATGGTCGGGATCAATGAAATATGGTGGGAGCCACGCGATCCGATGACCACGATGAAGATATAGTTGAGATCGACTATGGAGGCATATTTTGCTAAGGAAAGTTGCAGGGAAGATAAGGAGTGTGGTATAACAGAGGAAAAGAATGATGGAATAAAGGGAAAAAGGATCGATGGTCCAATTTGAAGGAGGGTTGGATGAATGGATGAGATTTGTTCTCGCCAACGAAGGTGCAAGCAATTTATTACAGAAGAATAATATCAGAAGTGCATGCATGTGAATTTAGGTTATTCATATGATTCTGTGCATTACATAGTGAGAGCGGGACTATGCATAAAGAGGCCAGCTAGGACAACCCCATCATCCCACTTGTCAAGGACCAGGTAGGCCATGTTTCTCCAGTACACAAATTATATAAGATGGCTGGGGTAGAGTGGTTATTTGACCGAAACCTGGAATATGAGAAAATCAAAGAATTATTTGAAGACATGGCTTCTGATATCTTCGACACCATCCTACTAAATGGAACCATAGAAAATATAAAAGACAAACTAAATCTACTTAGGTACTAGGGAACTGATGTGCACGGTGTCTATATGTCATTTTCCACCTTTTCTCCACATACCGCACACTCAATTTCCACCTTTTCTCCAAGGAGGCTTTGGTTGAGGAGGTGGAGGAGGTCGCGGACCTATCCAATGTTATAATTGTGGGGTATTGGGTCACTATTAGAGGGATTGTCCACAGTTACAGTTCTCATGTATGTATTGTACCACAATTGATCACAATATTGAAAATTTTCCACAGTTGATCGCCATATGGCAAGCAGGAAATGTTCCTGAGTTGTAGAATCAAAACCAACTACAAAACCATAATCAACTGCAGAACCAGTTTACAAACCAGAAACAAGTGCAGAATTAGGGTCAGAACTAGATTCCAATTCATAGCCAAAATGAGATTCAAAATGTAAATCAACCTATGAATCCACCTCTAAACTAGAATCAAGGGCCGACAGTTGCGACGATCTCGACGAAACCCAGAGTGAAGAATGTCGAGGTTGGTTTCGTCACTCATGGAGGTGCAATAACTGGAGAAGATAGCCCTCATCTGCAAATTTAGTTAGCTGGGAAGAAGAAGGCACAATTTGATATCAACATAGAGAAGGACACATTCTTTAAAGCACACGATCCGATCGAAAGAAATTCTGGTAAGTCACCTATTTATGAAATTCCCACTGCTTTTGATTCATCATTGGAGGCAGGACCATTGCGGAAGCATGGTACCTTATAGAAATTCTTTGAGATTTTCTTGTCACTGGCAAGAGATCCCAATGCTCTTGTAAATATTGAGAACTTGTTGCACTGACCAACGAAGGAATGGAACGACTCTGCAGTGAATTCATTGCATAAGAAAAACACGGGCAGAGAGATGCGCATGAACATCCAAATTGGAGAATATGAAGTAGATTCAGTTATTCTGTATCTAGGCTCAGATTTGAACATTCAGACAAAACAGACATGGCAGAATATGGGGAGGCCAACATTAGGCTAGTCTCTAGTGCAGCTGCAATTGGCTAATCATGCCAAGGTACAACCAATCTAGTGCATGTCGCACTTAGTAGTGGATGTTGAAGGTATGAAGACCTATGTTGATTTTGATGTAATTGAAGTTGTAGAGGGTGGAGGCTCCTATCTCGCATTTCTAGGGATTGGATGAGTGAATGATAGTATGCCAGTAATCAACTTTAAGAAGCGGATGATGATATTTGAGAATCAAGACATCAGAGTCATCACTCCAATGGATCCAAGTGAAGAGCGAACGTATATTGAGCCAGTAAAAGATGAATTTTTTAGGGGATGGGATCATGCTTACAAGATTTCAGAAGATAACATCCATCCAACTGCTAATGGAGAACTTGGTTGGTGTAACGCTTGCTCTGCATCTTCTGATTCGGATGATGCATTAGAAAATTGGCAAAATAGCATGCATGAAGTATCAGTCAGGAAGTGTGGTTTGATCAAGCAGTATATGTGTCATGTCGCGACTGAGGTTATTGAATTACCCACTTATGAGGTACTTCCCAAGTTGTCTACATTCCTAATGCAGTTTGAAGAAAAGGTATCTGAACCTCAATGCTTGTTGGAATTGGAAGAAGCACTAAAGGCTACCCTAGCACGCTGGTGGGCGATTCATAAAATGTCAATCACAGGATGGTCGCAGTGTCGACGATTGATGATAGTTTGGTTTGGAGAAGTAGAGGTATACCATATTGGAAGATATGACGAGAAAAATAGTCTTGGTGATTATTTGGTTGAATGTTAGACCTGGTGGGAATCGCAACCAAGGGATGAGTGGGTCCATGCCTTTGTCCACACACTGGATGAAATGTCGTGATCTTGGTATGTATCAGCTGAGTTGTGCCAGGAAATAGCCACCTGGGAAGAAATGACAGTTTGTTTCACTCACGCCTTTATCTTTGCGGACACAAATCCAAATGTCCATAATGCGCTACAGCTCATCCATGATGTGGTGCTGAAGGTGGTTCCAGTTGCGTATCTGGTGGATCCACATGCACATTGCCACATGCAGTCGATGATGGAATGTTATAACATATCCAAAGGACCTGAGGATGATGATGAGCAACTAAACATCAATATCTCAAAAATAGAGGGGAGTCAGGATGTCGGAGCACCGGATGTACCGATGGAACCAATGAATAATCCATTGAAGATAAGAAAAATCAACATTGGGATGAAGGAGAACCCAAAATTTGCAAGCATTCAGGACTATTGGAATGAAGAGACCATCGCAAAGATCACGGATCTACTGCATCAATTTCAAGATTTTTTTTCAACCAAGTTCTCTGAAATGAAAGGTATGCTGGGTGATTTGAATATCCCCTTAAAGACAAATGCGAAACCAGTAAGGCCAAGGTCATATCGCTTGAATCTGCGATACAAGGAGAGCATTAAAGCTGAGCTTGAAAGGATGTTGGATGCTAGAATAATTGAGCCACTCAAAGAATCAGAATGGATTAGTCCTATGGTGATCCAAGACAATAAAACAGGAGAAGTTCAGATTTGTGTCGATCTGGGAAAATTGAACAATGCATGTATGCACGATCCATTTTCGACACCATTCACAGATGAAGTGATAGAAGGAGTAAGCGGCCAGGAGATGTATTCTTTCATAGATGGGTTTTCCAGTTATCACCAGCTTAAGATCGTGAAGGAAGATCAACATAAAACCACATTTGTTACTGAATGGGGATGCTTTCAATACATAGTGATGTTCTTTGGGTTGAAGAACGCACCTGGGATATTTTCCCAAGCTTTTGTCGCTGCATTCAAGGATTTTATTCAGAAATTCCTACAAGTCTACATGGATGACTGAATAGTTTATGGATTGATCACAAACCATTTGGAAAACTTACGATTCATGCTGGAAAGATGTTGACAGCATTAGATCACACTGAACTTAAAGAAGTGTACTTTATGTGCACCCTTTGGGATGTTGTTGGGTCACATTATTTGCAAACAAGGACTTTTGGTTGACCCTGCAAAGATTGCGCTCATTTTGAGCTTACCACCACCTAAGAATGCGAATATGCTTAGAGAGATGATGGGGCACACAGGATGTTATCGCAAATTTATAAGAGGATATGCTGCGATTATAGCACCTATGGAGAAGTTATTAAAGAAAGATGCAGCATTTGTATGGACTCAAGAGTGTGAAGGGAGTTTCAACACGCTTAAGGCCAATATGGCTTGTGCACCAATCCTCATTTTTCCTAACTGGGACAAGGAGTTCCATGTTCATGTGGATGCCTAATCCATTGTGCTAGGAGTGGTGCTTGTGCAACCAGGAGAAGGAGATCTTGATCACCCAATTTCTTTCGCTAGTCGAAAGTTTCCATTTGCAAAGGAGGACTATACAGCCACACACAGAGAAGGTATGGCAATGGTATATGCGCTACAAAATTTTAGGCATTACCTATTGGGGGGTTATTTAAAGATGTTTAAAAACTATTTTGCTTTAGATTACCTAGTAAATAAGCCTTTGTTGGGGCAGGAATATGTCACTAGCTAATTCTCTTTCAGGAATTTGATTTTGAGATAATTGTGAAGCCGGGTCACTTAAATGCGAGCCCTGATCATTTATCCTGAATTGAGACATGTGAGGAGCCCACAAATATTGAAGACGGACTATCAAATGTGCATCTGTTCAGATTCGACATGGAAGATGACTATTATGCTCAAATAATTCAGTTATTGGCGACGGGAGTTGCCCCAAACAAATTTTCAATAGGCCAGAAGAAGCAGTTGGTCGTAAGGGCCTCGAATTTCCAGTTGATCGCTGGCCATCTATATAAACTAGGACTAGATGAGATTTTGTGGTGATGTTTCCTACCGCGTGAACAAGGGAAGATTTTAGAAGAGGCCCATGCAGGAGTTGCTGGTGGACACTATGGAGGATGAGCTACTGTGAGAAATAAGCTTCACGCAAGACTCTGGTGACCCACCCTACATAATGATGCGATGGATTATGCGCAAAGTTGTGATGTCTGTCAACACACTGGAAAGCCATCAACAAGGGATGATATTTTGTTGGTACCTTAGGTGACACTACATCTATTTGATAAATGGGTTGTGGACTTCATGAGACCAATCAAGCCACCTGGGAAGAGAACTAGTGCGTGGTACATCATTACAACAACGGACTATTTGACGAGGTGGGCAGACATCATACCAGTTGTGAATTGCACCGTTGCGACAGCATCCAAGTCCTGTTTGATAACAACGTAATGTGGTTTGGATTCCCAAGGATATTGATGAGCGACTAGGGTAGTCACTTCATCAACCATATGGTAAGCGCGTTGATGGAGGAGTTGCGGATACAGCACAAGAAAAGTACCCCATATCATCCATAGGAAAACGGAACAATAGGAGCATTCAATAAGATATTGGAGCACACGCTTACAAAGGTATGTAATGCTAACTACGATGACTGGGATTTGAAGATTCCAGTATTCTTGTGGGCATATTGCACCACTTGCAAGCGATTAATGGTGAAAACACCATTCAAATTGGTATATGGGAAATAGGTCGTCATGTCAATAGAGTACATTGTTCTGAGTCTGCGCATTGCAGTAGCGACGGGCATGGACAATGAAGCAGCGCTCGAGGAGCACATGGAGTAGCTGACACAGCTTGAAGAGGATCACTTCATTGCAGGTTTCCATCAGCGCGTCGAGAAGAATGGACAAAAATCTTGGCATGATCACCACATAAAGAACAAATAGTTTCAGCAAGGAGATTTGGTGGTGTTATACGACATCAAGTTCATGAAGCATCCAGGTAAGTTACAGATGCATTGGTTAGGTTCATATATTATTAATTCCATTACTTCTGGAGGTGTAGTTCAACTACAGTAATTACATGGAGCAATGCTGCCAAAAGTGGTGAACAGTAGCAAGCTGAAGCCCTATAGGACGGGCCCAGAACAGCGCGGTGCTTGAGGCACTGCAAANAGGGCTGCAACATAGTCAAATATGCAATAAATGAAGACAGTTAAATTAGTTAACTGGTGATGCTCATTGAAGCAGCGCACATTTATGGATGATCCGACTGTTGGATTGATAGAATCACTGCTAGATTCAGGTCATTAATGATTGATCTATTCATGATGACTATGTTTGATTTGGTAATGATGAGGTGGGACCAACATGATGCTATAAGAAGGCGCTCAACGAGAGTTGGAAGCACCATTGTGTTAAGTTGAAGTTGTAGAGTTGCAGAGTTGAGCTGAGCACAAAGTGACTTGACCGAGTAAATTGAGTTAGTTTCCAAGAGTAGAGAGGGTGTGTGACTATTAGAACCTTGGAGGATATTGGTGCGGCATCCAGAGCACCCCAGACACTGTCAATATTTTCAGCGAGTGAGATTCACCGATCAGACCAGTAACAATCGTAGAAGAAGTTTCCAATATGCAATTTGGATCGTCAATGGTGCCAAAGGGGAAGAGAAAGGCATAGAAGCTGAGCTCTTTGACATTGAAAAAGAGACAAAATAAAACATCCACTAGGGTGCAGGAAGAAGAAACTGCGTAGATGGGGCCATAGAGATCAAGTGGTATAGAATCAGCAAATCAAACAAGGGTTTTCGTCAAGGACATCCCTGGGTACATACCACCCACTCGAATTGATGCGTATCATAGGTGGCTCACCAAGAACCAAAAGTATCAACAAAGTATGTTTTTGTTGCCAAAGGGAATGAATTACGATGACCATGAATTGCTCACATTGGCATGCATAGCGAATGAGCCCTATGTGTCATTTCCCATAGTCAGAGGTGGGCCAATAAAGCGTATCCCACAGGATTGGTCTTAAGGGGTTAGACAAAGATGGACTGTTGGGGTTAATCAACATGCCCCACTTTTGGTGACTGAATGAGGCAAATTCCTACGTCGAGTAGCTTTTGATCTGCTTTCATGGTGGAACATTGTGGTTGGATACACCAGTCATAATCACAGTCGATTTAATCTCTGACATCACAGGGCTACCAAAGTATAGGCTATAACCATTGTAATATTTCAAAGGAAGGGACAATGATAAGCAGCTTGCTACGAGGCTGAAGAAGAAATACGACTTGCAGCACGATAGACGGGATTATCGCATTGATAGCATTAACGATTGGGAAATGTGTGTTGGCACACGGATTCTAGAAATAAAGATCGTAAGGAAGAATTTCCCCATCCAATGTACTTCGGGGGTGATTACATGTGTGGAGAAATGTGCAGAGGGGGTGCAAAACAACTGGTCACTCTTCCTGATGAACCAGTTTGTGGAGGATGTGGTGGTGGTCCAGGAAGGATAACAGGCCTTTACATATAGTTGGCTATTGATTTTAATCGCACTCGTGGCTTGGATGGATCCAGTCTATTACCAAGGTATGGATGTTGAAGCAGTCAAGGTCTTCAAGGGTGCACGATATCAAAATATATGGTGGGTTGAGGAAGCCATAAGACAAGAGGATTGCATGATCCAATTTTGGGTCTACTAGGAAGCACTACAGGCAGGAGATAATAAAGTTCCTCGGCTGTTAGCATTGTTTTTGTGCTAAGTAGTTGCAGAAGTATAGAACAATTTTAGGAGAGATGAGGTTCGCAACTTATATTATCATATGACCATGCACTAATTTATTTATGTTGCAGTTGGTGTTATTGTTTTTAAATTTCAAACTTTCATTGGCAATTCGGCAGCTCCAGGTTTGTTCGCTTGGTCATTTATCAAAATGTCCAAGTTTGGAAAGAAAAATGAGCTTGAAAACTCTTTAAGAAAAAAAGGAAAAGAGTTTTCATAATTAGTACAAAAATTGATTTTATAAACCGATGTTGACTTTTATATATTTAGGCCAAAGGTTTTATGTTTTATAAGAATAAAGTTTATTTTTATATAAAATTAACCTTTAGGTTTCTATAAAATTAAAGTAGAGAAGCCAAAAGGGTATTGGGACCAAATCAAAGCTCGCAAAGTAGAAAGTGGTATGGGTTCCATGAACTCAAGCCAAATATTGCAACCATCAAATTCCAAAGGATCCAATGAATAATATACACTCCTTTGCTCCTTGACATACAATGAAATCTTTGATGAATATAAACAATTGAAACGTGCTTTAGTTTGTGCATGTGGGACAATTTTCCCATCGCAAAAAACAAACTAGAATATGGAAACGCAAATACAAGTGTGACATATTAGTGGAGCCGATACTCAGCTTTGTGTACGGTACATTGGTGATTGGAAAATATGCCCAACATTGTTTCATCCAGGAAGAAAGCTTAAATTATATGGTTACTTTGCAATAAGAGAAGAGATGCAGGATAAATTACCAAGATCTAATCCAAATGATTTTTTTCTCAATAAATGGCCATAATATTTGGGTTAATTCACTTGCAGCAAACTTTAGTTGAATATTTTCTAGAAAACCTTACGAGCTTCAACACCAAGATTGTTGGTTCTTTTGTGTAGTTAAAAGTATCTTGAGGGAATCGGCAAGAGGTGTATTACCGAATTGTTCAAGTTGTTGGTACAAAGAAGGATTTTACTGATGGAGAATGCATGTGCCTATGGCAGAGCGTAAGATATGGACTTGTCCATCGACCAACTATGGGTGAGATTCAAGAAAATAAGCAACTCTATCCAACATGCGACGACCAACAGTTGAATCTAAAGATAGGTTCCGATGATGGATGATAGATGTTGGACAATGTGTGGGGAATTTGGGAAATTGGTGTCTAATGGTATTCATCGAGCAGAGGAAGAACCAAGCTAATTCGCTTGTAGTTAAACATGGATTAAGGGTGCAGATCAAAACCCAAAACATCCAACGGGAATAAATTATTCCGCATCATCAACAAGCTTGGAGTAATTAAATTTCAAAATCTCTAGAATCCGGTACGCCTATCAATATTGAATGGCATAGATTTAAATCTATTTTTGATCGTTGGCTCAGGTAAATTATGCAATATGAATAAGCGAGGACAAATAAAATATTAGAATTGATGGAATTATTATACAATTTACAAGTTTTAAACTACGAGTCCTCATCACATTGATTGACCAGGAGATCAACGGTCTGTATTAATTCTACGGGGTGAAAGTGTTCCTGGTTTAGAATTTTAAAGTTGAGAGAAATTTTCATGCCAGAAGCATATTGATACACGTGTGATATTTAGCCAAATAGATTGATGGTTAGAAATTTTCCCGCCAGGGAAAGTATTTTCGATTTAAGGTTGAAAAATATTAGTATAAATATGAAACTATTGATAGAATAAATTCGACAAGCAGCATGAAAACGTTATTTACGCAACTGGACAAGTTTTCTGAAAAACGACTGTTTTAGTCATTAACTTCCGAGACCTATTTTTGCTAAACCAAGATTATTTTTTAGAAACCGAGAGAGGTTTTGTTTTATAACATACATATCTACAATAACATCTCTCAGTTTTCACACAAGTTCTATGGTTTAGGACGATAGAATCCATATTAAGAGGGTAAATTTCCAGGTTGCAAATGACTGTTTTAGTCATCAAATGCAAAGAATTGTTTCTGCCAAATGGGAGTGAATTTTATGAAACTGAGAGAGGTGTTTGTTCATAACAGGAAAATATTCTAAAAACACCTTCAATTTTTACACAGGTATCACATGTTGGGAGCATTGAAATAATATTCAGGGTGTATTTTTCCAGAAATTTCAATTTTACTATCTCAGTCATCAATTTCAAAATCAGATCCAAAAGCACTGGATGTGAATATGAGAAAATGAAGACATGGGATTTGATGGGAAAATGGTCAATCACAATAACCTCTCTTATATTTCATGCAGTTATCACCATCTGATATATGCAGGAGGGGATTTAATGCCTATTTTTCAACAGTCCGCGTCATATTTTTGTTTTGTGTAAATCATGGCAAATGTGCCACGTTAACGTTTGTTAGAAGTTTGTTTTTCAGTTTGTAACTAATTTCGACCATATTTCGAGGTTGGTCTCAAGGTTCTGAAACATTATAAGTATATCCTCAACTAAGGACAAAAGGGTTGGAACCCGTAATATTTTTTGCTTATGTAATTTTGATCTGCTTTAATACAAGTTACAGAGTTGATTGCTAGCCTTTGAATGCAAGAATTCTTGTGTATTTCTTAGTTACAGTTTGTAATATTCTTTCTTAATTTTCATGTATTTCCTCTTATTCTTTCTGTTATTTTTTCTCCATGTCTTTGACTAGTGTATAATGGTTTAGAATTCATATTCTTATGCTCTGGCCGTTGTTTTAGACATTCACCAAATCTTTCTTCCAAAGTTGATGTAGAATTCATATTTTCGGTGCTCTGCATTGATGGATTGTCATTGTTCTTATTTTTCCACCAAAGCCAAATTATATCAACCATAACTGAAGTACTACCCTACTGCTGCACACATTCCCTATGCAAATTGTTCTGTGTTTCTTGGTATTTGTGACTCAATAGCCCAATACATATTTACCTTGTTTCAACCACCAATATCTAAAATTCATTCCGTGACAATATATCTGTCATTGTTATATATTTGTGAGAGATCCCTCTCTGGAAACAGAGAATCCAGCTCTCTTTCCTAAAGCAGTTCTGAAGTTAACTCAGGGTCTACCTTTCCGCAACCTTGGGTGCGATTCTAAGTGCTAACAAACTGGTGTCGTTGTCGGGGACGAAAGTGAAAATCATCCCTGGGGAAAACGACAAAGATTCTAAGGAGAAAGGGTTTCTATGGGAAAATGGAGACTCCTTCATGTGAAAAAGGTTGTATCATTTTCCCTGGTGACTCCACTAAAAGATTCTAGAAGGTGACTCCACTGCGGAGACCAGTGGTCTGAAATACAAATACAGGGAGAGGTTTCAAATCTTCCCTGGATATCAACGAAAGGTTTAGATCTAGCTGTTTATGGTGAAACAATGGTTAAGCATCAAGAAGGTCATGTCTCTTTTCACCTAGTGAATCCATCTGCAAAGAATCCATTCTTCATAATGTTCTATGGAAGCTCCACTATCAAAGGGGGTTGAAAAGTTTGAGGAGCTAGTTCAGTTTCTCCCCCATCAAGATGACTTCTCAGGATGCAAGGTGTGTTCCTATGAATCTTGATGTCATTCCTGGTTATCCCAATCAAATACCTCTTGTAAATTGGCAAACATATCTTCCAATATTCAAGGATCAAAAGGGTGATGATGCTGCCATTCATTTGTTTATATTTCATAAACATATACATAAGCTAGGGGTTGGATGGAATGAGGACTCTTTAATGAAATTATTCAGGGCTAGTTTATAAGAAAATGCTAGGTCATGGTATGAAGGATTACCATCAGGGAGTTTATGCTCCCTTAAATACTTTCATAAATTATTTCATGAACTTTTCAAAGATCAGTATCCTTCTCCGCTGTCAATTCAATCTTGTTGCACACACGATAAACAGTTCATTGAAAATGTGAAAGTTGAATGTGTTGATGATCAGTATTTGGATGAAGAGGTTTTAGAGATCTTACAGGAATACTCAGCTCAAAAATAAAGACAAATCAATTACCATGATATTCAAGAAAATTCACAATAGTTAGTACTATCTTCCTTGATTGAAGATGACATAGACCAAAGCTTTGTAGCAACCAGTTATATCTCTCTTCCTAAAATTGATGATGATTTGTAGAATTCTTTCCATTCTCTATGTGACCAAGAAAGAGGTTTGGATTGTCAATCAAATCCTTCCTCATATTATTCAACTTTCGAAATTTTGTTACAAGAAGAGGCTGGCCCTTCCCAATCAGAAAATTCCTTTTTGCAACAGCAATCTATTCAAAGTTACAATACTTATGTGATTGATTACATATAAAGTGATAATTCTGGAAAAAATCAGTTTTGTGGTTGTCCCACATGTTTATTTTCTGAAATTGAAAGTAAAGAGAAATCAGATTTTGAAAAAATGGTTGAAGGAATACCTTTGTGTGTTGATCAAATTCAAATTTCACCTGAAGATTTACATGAACGTATAAAGCCATGTTTGCTTGTAGAAGATGATCATCCCAATGATTTGAAAGGAGATGGTTGTACTAATTTGTTTTCTGAAGAATGCAATCAGGCTATCACAATTTATTTTAGTGAAATAAATCTCATTGCAATTCAATATCAAAAGTATGAAAACAAAGTGGATAGTGAACATGTTGAAATTGATTGTTTACCTTTGTGTTTTTATTCATTTGAGTGGTTGAAAGAGAGACTTAAAGTTTTTGATCAAAAATAGAAATTTGAGATTGTGGGTGAAGCTATAAACTTTCTTGGAATGGATGATAAGCAAGAAGAACAATTATGCAATCAATCCCAGCCTTTATAAAAACCAACAGTATGCAATGAAGAGTTGAATAACAAAGAAGAAGACGAGGGTTCTCAAATGGATGTTTCTTTTTGTTTTTCAAATTCAGAAATTTTTTGTCGAAAGGAAATCTGTTTGCTTGATCCTGTTGAGGAACAGAGTGATATTTATTTTGAAATGCATGGAAAGAATGAAGTTGTAAAATCAGAAATTTTGAATGAATTTGTGGATGTCTTGGTTGAGGATTGTCATGAGCATTCTTGTCAATGATCTTTTGAAAAACAATTTAACAATTTGCAAAGTGAGTTAATTTTTTAGCATCCTTCTCATGGTAAGATAATGACGGAATTTTTTGAAGGTTGCCGTGCCTTTTATGATTCGGTGACTGATTACATGGATAAATTTTTTAGTTGGGGTTGTTGGTTATGTGTTTGCAGCAAAGGTCAATTTTTTTACGATAACTTTTTACCAATATGTTTTGATGTCCCAATTTCACTTAAGCATGAGGATAAATTTGTTTTATGGGATCATTTGCTTGATTGGCTTCATTGGAAGTTAGAGTTTACTTAACTGGGCATTTGTACTGGGTCAAGCAAGGTAGGTAAGTGGTGTGAATAAGCTCGGCATGGCTAGCATTTTCTTTCAGCAGTTTTCAGTATGAGTTTAGTTTTAGTTTTAGTTACAAGTTCAGGTTTGCAGTTACAATTGGTTTTCAGCCTTCAAAGTATGGGAAGGTGACAGGTGACATGATACAAGTTGCAGTACAGGTGGTAGGTTACAGGTTGACAGTGGTTTATTTGCATAATGGTATCAGTGATGGTTACAAGGCAAAGCATGTTGGGGAGTTCAGAAAGTTTTGGGAGCCACCCAATGGATTCGGCACCTAGTCTACGGGGTTCTTTGCTACCTCACAAGGAGGATAGTATCCCTAGTTGGAGCCACTTGTTAGCACTTTTTTTGTGCTAAGTAGTTGGGGAAGTATAGAACAGTGTTAGGAGAGATAAGGTATGCAACTTTTATTATCATATGACCATGCACTAATTTATTTATGCTGCAGTTGGTGTTATTGTCTTTAAATTTCAAACATTCATTGGCAATTGAGCAGCTCCAAGTTTGTTTTCTTAGTAGTTTATCAAAGTGTCCAAGTTTGGCAAGAAAAATGAGCTTGAAAACTCTTTAAGCAAAACAGGAAAAAAGTTTTCATAATTTGTCCAAAAATTGATTTCATAAACTAATGTTGACTTTTATATATTTAGGCCAAAGGTTTTAGGTTTTATAAGAATAAAGTATATTTTTATAGAAAATAAACCTTTAGGTTTTTATAAAAGTAAATTAAAGAATCCAAAAGGGTATTGGGACCAAATCAAAGCTCGCAAAGTAGCAAGTGGTATGGGGTCCACGAACTCAAGCCAAAGGTTGCCACCATCAAGCATCTAATGAATAATATACACTCCTTTGTTCCTTGACATACAATGAAATCTTTGTTGGATATAAACAATTGAAACTTCATTTACTTTGTGCATGTGGGAAAATTTTCCCATAGCAAAAAATAAACTAGAGTATGGAAATGCAAATGCAAGTGTCACACATTAATGGAGCCGATACTCATCTTTGTGTATGGTATATAGGTGATTGGAAACAACGGCAACGTTGTTTCATCCAGGCAAAAAGCTTAGATTATATGGTTACTTTGCAACAAGACAAGAGATGGAGGATAAATTACCAAGATCTAATCCAAATGATTTTTGCCGCAATAAATGTCCATAATATTGGGTTTATTCACTTGCAACGAACTTTAATTGAAGATTTGCTGGAAAAACTTATGAGCTTCAACACCAAGATTGTTAGTTCTTTTGTACAGATAAGAGTATCTAGAGGGAATCGGCAAGAGGTGTATTACCGGATTGTTCAAGTTGTTGGTACAAAGAAGGATTTTACTGAGGGAGAATGCAAGTGACTGCAGCAGAGGATAAGATATGGACTTGTCCATCGACCAACTGTGGGTGAGATTCAAGAAAATAAGCAACTCTATCCAATATGTGATGACCAATAGCTGAATCTAAAGATAGGTTCCGATGATGGATGATAGATGTTGGACAATGTGTGGGGAATTTGGGAAATTAGTGCCTGATGGTCTTCATCGAGCAGAGGAAGAACCAAGCTAAATCGCTTGGAGTTAACATGGATCAAGGGTGCAGTTCAAAACCCAAAACATCCAATGAACAAAAATTATTTTGCATCATCAACAAGCTCATAGTAATTAACTTTCAAAATCTCTAGAATCCGGTACGCCTGGCAATATTGAATGGTAGAGATTTAAAGTTATTTTTGATCGGCAACTCAAGTAAATTCCGCAATATGAACAAGCAAGGACAAATAAAATATTAGAATCGCCGGAATTATTATACAGTTTGCAAGTTTTAAACCATGTGTCCTCATCACATTGATTTACCAAGAGATCAGTGGTCTGTATTAATTTCGCAGGGTGAAAGTGTTTTTGGTTTAGAATTTCAAAGCTGAGCAGAATTTTATGCCACAAATTGATACACGTGTGATATTTAGCCAAATAGATCGACGGTTAGAAAGTTTCCCGCCAGGGAAAGTGTTGTCGGTTTAACGTTGAAAAATCTTAGTATAAATATGAAACTAGGTAGCATAAATTCAACGAGCGGCGCGAAAAAGTTCTTTAAGCAACTAGACAAGTCTTCTAAAAATCATTGTTTTAGTCATTAACTTCCAGGATCTATTTCTGCTAAACCGAGATGATTTTTGAGAAACCGTGATAAATTTTTATTCATAACATACATATATACAATAACCTCTCTCATTTTTCACATTGGTGCTATGGTTTGTGAGGATCGAAGCCATCTTAAGAGGATAAATTTTTCAGGTTCCAAATGACTGTTTTAGTCATCAAATGCAAAGAATTGTTTCTTCCAAATGGGAGTGAATTTTACGAAACTAATATAGGGTTTTGTTTATATTAGGCCAATATTCAAAAACCTCCCTCATATTTTACACAAATATCACATGTTGGTAGCATTCAAAGAATCTTCAGTGTGTATTTTTCCAGAAATTTAATGTTTAATGTCTAAGTCATCAATTTCAAAATCCGATCCTGAGGAGCTAGAGGTGAATCTGAGAAAACTAAGACATGGGTTTTTACGGGAGCATGGTCAATCACAATAAAATATCTTATATTTCACACATCTATCACCATCTGAGATATTACGGAGGGTATTTAATGCCTATTTTTCATCAGTCTACATCATATATATGTTTTGTGTAAATCGTGGCAAATGTGCCACGTTAGAGTTTGTTAGAAGTTTGTTTTTCAGTTTGTAACTAATTTCAACCCTATTTATAGGTCATTCTTGGGGGTATGAAACACTATAAGTATATCCTTAGTAGAGGACAAAAGGGTTGGAACCCGTAAGATTTTTTACTTATGTAATTTTGATCTGCTTTAATACAAGTTACAGAGACGAATGTTGGCCTTTGAATGCAAGAATTCTTGTGTATTTCTCAGTTACAATCTATAATATTCTTTATTTATGTGCATGTATTTCATGTTATTCTTTCTATTATGTTTTATTCATGTCTTTTACTAGTGTATAATGGTTTAGAATTTATATTCTTATGCTCTAGCTATTTTTTTAGACATTCACCAAATATTTCTTCCAAAGTTGATGTAGAATTCATCTTTTCGGTGCTCTGCATTGATGGACTGTCATCGTTCTTTATTTTCCACCAGACCCAAATTATATCAATCGTAACCAAAGTACTACCCTGCTCCTGCAAACATTCCCTATGCAAATTGTTTTTTTTTCTTCGTATTTGTGACTCCATAGCCCAATACATCTTTACCTTGTTTCAACCACTAATATCAAAAATTCATTTTGTGACAATATATCTAGCCTTGTTATATATTTGTGAGAGATCCCTCTCTGGAAATTGAGAAGCCAAATCCCTTTCCTAAAGCAGTTCTATTGTTACCTTGGAGTCCACCTTTCCACAACCTTGGGTGTGATTCTGAGTGCTAACACTGGCTATCAGAAGAAGTCGCTGTAAAATATCAGATGGTAGCTTGGTTCGGAATTGGGCCGCACACCATTCATGTGTAAGCATGGTGCGACCCAGACAAGTAATGGTTTTCGATGACCTACAAATTGTTCGATGAAGAATTGGGCGTGATGATTAATGATTGGCCTACAGCATGGCAGGAACTGGTCAGTGTCGAATAAGTATTGACAGTGCCGCCAGTAGATGCACCTAAATATTCTATACAGAAAGATGACTAGAAAAGTCACCATGAATCTGATGGAGAATCATTGGCAGAGACACCCACTGATCTGGAAGCTGAGCACATACTCAAAGAAATCAGAACAAAGAGGCGCATGGAGCAGGACTCGAGTAGTAGCACCGTGTCAGCAATGGAAGCACAACTAAACCGGATTGTCAAGGTTGTTAGTGATGCAACTGATGCAACCACAAAGGAAATGAAGAAATCGACATAGGATGGCTTTGCTGAGGTAAGTACAAAATTGGATTATTTGTATAGTATTGTTTTTAATAAAGAACCAGAGGAACCAGTGATGGTACAGGAGTTCGCGTCAATCAACACTGCGCCGTGGGTTAGGAATGTTCAGATTCCCTTGAGTGTAGAATGTAGCACTAGATATCAACAGAATTTCTACTCAATGTTTGTACACATGCAGCAGGTTTCCAACCAGGAGTTGGTAGACCAACAGAAGGATATCAGCAACCAGTAATTGCAGTCACAGGAGAAAGAGGAGGTGATGCAAAAAGAGGTAGAATAATTGTTCCACAGAAAGGAGAAGTTGATGGAAGACACATCACAAGAGATAGACGCATTGAAGAAAACGCATGAAGAGTTGAATACAAATACTGTCGAGGATATCATAGAGTTGAAGAAAGAAACAGATCGACTCATTATTGAGAAGACTCACCTTTTCAATAGTTGAGCGCAAGTAGAAGAGGCAGTTGCGAATTCCTGTACTCACATTGGTGAAAAAACCACGACATTAAATGCAGTTGCGAAAGCAAAGTGGCTTAGGGAAATTATTGTGCACTTGCAGCAGGACAACAACATTTTGAATGCTCTAATACCTAGACAAACCACCAGAGAAAATTGTTGAATGAAAGCGTTCCATATAGGAGATAGCGGCACTATTTGAAGAGATTGAGCATGACGCAAAGAATATCACTGAGGCGGTGATGCAATTTTGGGGCAGTGTCCTCCAAGGTGAGCTATTAGAATAACTGACCAAGAAGTTGCAGGAAGCAAAAGAGCAGCTAGTGACACTGAAGACCGCAATGAGAAAAATGCCACCGATTGTTTAGATTACACGGTCTGTTGAACTGAGGGAGTTGCAACAGCAAGTTGGAAATGCCGAGGAGCGACAGCGGAAGCACAATGAACAACTAGACAAATTCCAAGATATTGGAGCTCAATTGTCGGTGAAAGTAGTTGCTATGCTACAAGTCGTGCAGGAAGGAAAGAAAGATGTGACTGTGAAGCTGGTGGAGCACCCACTGAAGCAGGATTTGCTAGGAAGTCGGGAGATTGCTGAGAAAATTCAAGCGCAAGTAAAGGAGATCACTTAGCCGTATGAAAACTTCAAGTTGAAAATCAATGAGTACACCATGTCCAACTAATGTGGCTCGAGGGCGAGCCACAAAATTGTGTTGGGGGCCTGTTGGTAGGGGTTTGGGGACAAGCCAGTTGCACAGCATCATAGATGTTACGCAAGAGGAAAAAACACGGCAAAAGGAGAGAATGGTGTGCAAGGCAAAGAATAAAATATTTTCTATATTTTGTGTCACCTTTTTGTACTTTGGACCATATTTTGTGGATATTGGTCATGATTTTGTAGAATCAGTTGAGAGTTAGTTACAAAGTCGTCCAAGTGGACCTTGAATGTAAAGGCACAAGCCTTTAAATAGAAGTAGAATTGCAAGTGTCGAATATATTTTGAAGAGGAAGAAAGGGGCAATTAGAGCACACTTGCTGATTTGTGAACTCTTTTGAAGAACCTACTATTTTGTGCGGAAGCAATATGACAAGGAGGAAGTTGATGTGAATCACTGTGTTTTTCTATGCTTTATTGTCTACTATTATATGTGACCCAATGATGAATGTGAAGTGAATCTGTGATATGGATCTATGATGCAATGTTTCCTTGTCTTAAATAATGTCATTTTGTTAGATCTGTTTTGCACAGAATTATGTTGAAACCTGTTATGATTGAATGATGCTATCTATTTAAGAATAATGATGAATGATTCGGTGAGTGATAATGAGTAATCATATATGTTCATATCGTGCATAGTTGATTAAATAGGTATATGCATATCTTCCTCTCCTATTCTATGGAAACTTGGTTCTTATAGCTCTCCCTCGAACGCCTCGGGTGAGATCTCATCTGCTCTGCGGGTGTTGATGGATGGGGTAAAACCCGTTTGGGCCACTGTTCAAGGATATCTCAATGGTTTGAGGGTTGACAGAGTGGAACCCTTGTCAACTGGGTTTTGTTGGTTGATTTTGTGTCAACAATTCTAGGCCACATAGATCTTGTTGAGGTGTCCCTAGCTCTTGAATGATCCATTAGCTTATCCATTCTTCCTTTCCACTTCCTTAGCATCCTAATAAACCCAAACATAGATTGGTTTGACTGACAACCTAATAAACCCAATTGTATATTGACTTGGTTGGGCAGCCTGATAAACCCAATCATAAATTGGCTTGGCTGAGTAGCCCAATAAACCCAACTGGTAGTTGGCTTGGTTGTCTTTTGTTGTGCATTGGACCATGTGTGATCCTTTGCTGGATAGCCTAATAAACCCAACTATGAATTTTGGCTTGGATGAGTACCCTGATAAACCCAGCAGTGAGATGGCTTGGCTAAGTAGCCTGATAAACCCATATGTTGGATTGGATGGTCCTTAGTGTAAATGTTGGCCTGACTATGTGTAGTCTAATAAACCCAATTGTTAGTTGGCTTGGTTGTGTAGCCTGATAATCCCAGAAGTGTATTGGCTTGATTACCTACAGCTGGATAAACCCAACTGTGTGTTGGCTTGGATGGACAATCCGTTAAACCCAACTGAAGGTTGGCTTGATTGTGTGTGATATGATCTGGTTGTGTGTGAGTCTATTGTTCCCTAGTTCCTTGTGTAATTCATGCCCAACTCATGGGTGGCAGTTGTTTTCAGAGATTAATGAATAGAACTGACCTATGGTCAGGTGGAATGTTGGAGAAACATAGCTAGTTACAGGACAACTTCATCTTCAAGATAAGCATTCTCTATTACTCTTATTTATGCAATGTATTTGCTTATGAATGAATTGAATATGATGAATTATTTCTAATGATTTCAGTAGAGTTTACTATTGTTAAATGTTCCTGCATTTTCATATGTATATGTCGTGTATGTTTCAATGCATATTTGTTATAATCATGGAGGATAGAATCCTGGTTATAGAGTTATAAGGCATTCAAATTAAGTGTTTCCACACCCCAAAATCCACCTGCAGAAGATGGAAGGCAGGAGGTGGAGAAGAGAAGTTGAAACAAGGAAGGATGTTGGTTTTCTACACCCCAGAATATTCCTATGGAAGGGGAAACTTGAAAGAGGAAAAAGAGGCAGATATTCCAAGGCAAAAGTGTGTTTTCTGCACCCTAGAATCTTCCTGCAGAAGGAGAAAGGTGAGAGGCAGAAAATGGGAAAAAGGTTAAGGTAAAAATTTGGTTTTCTGATTTCTGAAGTCCACAGCGAAAGGCAGAAAGGTGGAATTTGGAAGGTGGAAATTCGAAAGACAAGTGATCCTTTTACGGGTTTTTTCATTTCTAAGTTCTGCATCGGAAGGTGGAAGGAGGAAAGTGGTTTGAATGACTCCGTCGCACATTATGTTTCTGATTCCTGAGTTCCGCAACAGAAGGCGAAAGGAGAAAAGTTGGTTGAATGAATTCGTCACACATTATGTTTTTGATTCCTGTTGGCCTCTTTCTCCTTCTTGTCTGGACTCGTGGTTCAACCACAACACAATACCAACAAGACACCGCAAGACATCATCACAACAGAGCAAGATCAGTCGGCAATTCCCGTGAGGCAGGCGCAGTCTCACCCAAAATATCTTAATGGGTATCTACCAGAACCATGTTTTCGTAGTTGGCAAGGGATTATATTCCCTTGGAGTGTGGCCAAGGCACTCAACAAAGACGATGGGATGGAGTCTTTCACTCTGTGACAGAGGCACAACCAAGTGCCACAGGTCACCCCCGCGACGTGACCTTGTCCTTGAACTTTACCAACTAGTGCAACTATGCGATGCAATTGATTCCTTATGCTTAAAAGATAGTGTACGACTTATATTATATTTAGAATATTAACCATGAACTCATACACAATAGTGCAACAATACTTTTTAAACAGTCATTCATTCATACTGCGACATACATTCAATAACAACTGTAACTATAATAATATAAGATAAGAAAATATTCACATGAACATTCACCATTCAACAACACTCATTCATATGACACAGGAAATAACGTAGAAATCCATCTAGGAAAAACCAACAAGGTTCTCTTCATCTGGCATGAGAAATATAGGTAGCACCTTGCAGCCTACAACTTGCAAACTGTTCTTAAGATATGTCTTCTAACTCAATCTTCTTGTTCTCATGCTCTCTCGTTTATTCTCTATCTACTCCTACTGATTCGTACATAGCCTGGATCGACTCTTCTACTTTAATAGCGGTCTGCACACACATATGCAAGATCCTCAACTCAATATCCTTCTACTTCTACTAGACTCTCCTATCAGCCGACTACTAAATCTAACTAAATCTAATCTTCTCTTATCTAATAGAATCTAACCAAACTGACTAAATGAATTGAACCGACTAAACTGACTGACAGCCAACTAAACCCTTATATAGAGCGGGTTCCTTCTATTTATACCACTTACAAGACCCTGCAGGGTCGACTGAGTACTACTCAATTATTATAGACTTAGGTAGCTACAAAATATCTCTGTTACATTGAATTTCATCCCATACCTAGCCACAAAATTCCTATAATGCATTAACCACAGCCTTAACTGGCCATAGAAATGTCTTTCAACTCATTTGTACCAGTCATAACTAGCCACAAAGTTGTCTTTCCATCTTCTGCTAGTTCATCCTTCCGCCATCTTCCTTGACTTCCACCTGTCCAGCATTAACTCTTCTACCTACCTCTTCCATCGAATCTAGATGTGATTTTCCCCATCGCACCAACCCTATCACAGCTTCCTTTGGTTTGTGCTTCCTTTCCATCTTCATCCTTCCTTTCTCCGCTGCACGCATGTTTTATCTTTTCGCGTCGGTTCATTTCCTTCCTTCTCAACTTGCTTTTCCCTTGTCACACCCACACTTTTCCTTCTTTGTTTGCACGTCAGCTTCTTCCTTGTGCACTTTTCGTAGCCCAACAGGCCCCTAACACTCACATGTGGCTCGTCCTGAGCCACTAAGAAAAAATGGATATCTTCACAAAATTGTGACTGGTCACGACTTAAGCCTTCGGCCCAGGCTACGTGGGAGGACCAACATTGTGCTAAAATTATTTTAACATTTGTTGCACTCTAGCAACTTTCATTGTTACTTCCTCCTCTTGTGCGACCAATTGCTCCACACTATCAGAACTGATATGTTTCCTGATGGTCCTACCTCTAGTGATTGCACCATATGTTGAAGTTTTTGTTGCATGGGCTGAATGTGGCCTATGAGTTGCACTGCTTCCATTTGGTGTGCCTCCACCTATGCTTCCCTATTATGCTCTTGCTCGCGGAGAGCTTGGACTTCCTATTGTAGCTTGTTGATCTTAGCCATCTTTGTAATTTTTTCCTAAAATGGCAACTTCTTCATATCTGCCTTTACCACGGTGATTTTTTTGTCATCCTGTCACGCACTTTCTCTGATATTTTCTCCAACCTCATATTCTAAAAGAACTTCCCAGATTGTGGAAATGGATTCAACTTCCTTAGTGTAGAGATTTTCTCCTTCACTTATCTTACCAACAGCCTCAGAAGTTTCTCTCCTTCGCTCCCCGAGCACCACAGGAGGTGTGATCGATACCTGCCTAGCCTGTAGCTCCTCAACATGATTCTTCAACTCCACTACAATCTACGACAATTGGGAAACATTAGCAGCTGAATATTCATCTTCATGGACCGCTTCTAGTGGGAAATCTGTGATAGCACCCTTAATGGCTTTAGCTAGTGCAACACGGTTGTGCTTGCCTGCCTCAATTTCTTGCTCCTTCTCTTTAAGGAGGGCCTTTTGTTGCTTGGCCTTCCTTTGTTTTTTCGTTTCCTGATATGCAACAGCATTCTCCTGAAGCCATATTTCAATCATGGTTTCCTATTGTAACTCATATACTTCTCCCAATGAAAGCTTGGTGAAGTCTATCTGTAGTGTGTCAAACTCCTTGACAACATAATCAAATGCACTTGTCGTCGTCCTTGTTTCCATTGCACACCCCTAGATTTGTACTTTGATCAACGACACTAATTCTGGTGTAACTAGCGGAACATTTGGATCCACCCCATAAGTTTCATCCTCGACAATGGATTTGATGTCGTTAATGGCCTCTATGAGCTTATTGAGGTGCCCTGCAACTTGAACAGCCACATTCTTTTGCTGTGTATTCATAACCTCAAGGATTTTCTTGGTGATCTCAGCTACAACATCTGATAGCGCATGAATATCATCCTCTGTCAAGGTATCCGTGTTAGCCATTTTGCTAGATTTCCTCTTTTTTTGCAATGGCCCACATTGTTGTTGATGTTCTTTCTGGCGATTTTGGATGTCCTCATCAGCAGATGTTTGTTCTTTGTCGCTTTGATGAGAGCCACCATCACCACTGTTACCATTGTTTCCTTCTTGCAACTGATTTTTTCGATCATCACATCCATTATTTCCTTGTCCAATTCCAGCATCGCCACCTACACTAGCATTTCCACCTTGGTTAGCTGGTGGGTATTCTTGGTTTTGTTCTTCAGGAAGTAGCTCTTCCAATGGGCCGTACCATTCATCCAGCCACTCCTAGAAAATTGCATCCATGTCATCATTAGTGATCATGAACCCTGCCTGGTGTGCTTGCTTGGTCGGGTCGTTCTTTGGCTCCAGGATCGTATTATGTGTGCCCACCTTGAAATTGATGAAGGTTGCGTACCTATGCATTGTCGCAGCATGGACTCGATGGGATCGCCTGATAACATTGCACATCACCTAGGCATGCAGAAATAACTCAATGTTATTATCTTCCTAGCGGATATTGTTTTTCTTATCCTCCCAAAGGCTCTGGTACTTTGCGCCAATGCAAGGTAGTGGGACATCCATTGGTTCGTAGTTTGGTGGGTTGACCCATAAGGTGAATGAGATCAGGATGAGCAGCCAGGAGTAGTGAAACTTGTATTTTGGATCCTCCTACACCTGCTCTGTGTTGTCTATCCATTCATTTAGAAAGAACTGTGACCAGTTGAAAGTCACACCTTGTGAGCATTGCTCAGCAAGCTCTACCGCTCCAGCGGTGCATTCACTCAGCCTCATCTTGTGTAACAGCTTGCACGATAGGATCCTTGCAGTGAACCACATGCATCATCTTCGATATGGGGGATTGATAATCCCCTACCTATGCGCTATAGATTGTACTTCTACTTCATCTTAGCGGTATCCATGTTCTGGCACAAATACGGTGCGGGGTGGTGTCCTTTCTTTGGCAGTCCTCGAGACATAGGCACCCTCTAGGGAAACAGACCAAAAGTTATTTCACATATATGTTGGCCTACAAGCTATGGCCAAAATGGGGCATGAATAGCAAGTTCGTCAAGCCTTCCTAGTCGACGCCAGTAGCCCACTTCAATGGTTTGAGAACCTCAGTCCCAGTAATCCCAGTCTGAATTGTGACCATGTAGTTCTTTCATTCTAACCAAGCTACATGTGAGTGTCATATTCCTCAAATCCCAACTTAGCTAGCTTAGGCATTATTTCCATTAGTAGGGGTACGTGCTCAAGGATCCGAGGTGCTACTAAAAACATGCGTGCTTTTGTAGGAAGCGTCATTGGCTCTGCCTCAACTCTCCTCTGCCAGACATAGTGCAGGAAGCACTCTTATTCCTCCTTAGCTTGCAATTCTTTGTATGGTGGGGATTCCTCCTCCATGAGCTCTTCCTCGAGTACATCCTCCTCCATGGGCTCTTTCCCGATGTTGTCCACAACGGCCTTAGCCTGATGTTTCCTTGTCATTTCTAGCTGGGAAGACTCTCCAGTCGCTCTCTCCCCAGCCTATCTCAGCTCTCTAATAGGTTGTTTAGGTGCATTTGGTGGTTTTTGGACTGGGTTCAGTCTAGGGCCTGAACCAGGGGGTGGAACAGGGGCCAGAGCAGTCGCAGTAGCAAGCTTCTTTCTTGCTCAGGACATCAGGTCGATTTCTGGTTCTTGCTCTGGTTTTGGTTGTTGTATTTCAGGTGAGATGATATCTTCTTCAATTGGACACCTCAGATTGGTAGTCACGTAAAATAGCTCACTTTCACTGAATATCTCTATTACCATGGGTGTTGGCTCACTTTGTGAGAGACTTCAGCTCTATGTACTCTCATCTCTGGTTCTCTCACGCTCTCTCTATGTGCACAAAATATTGTTTGATGGTGAGTCCTTGTATGTATACCCACCATCATGTCCTATAGTCATTATGCGATGGGAGGTTGAGGTCTAATTGATTACATGGGATTCTCAGCTGTTATACACCTGAGTGGCACCTCTCCGCCCGAGTGCTGATATCCCTCATGTCGGCACACAAAAGGACACTTATGGATAGAGGTTTTCCCTTAACACTATAGCTTGGCTTGTCATGAAATATATTCTACTTTCATCCAGCTAGTTACTTTTCCATTTAGCCATGTTGGGATGTATTCGCGACTCTCATTCTTGACAACTTGTGAGTCATTCGCGAGTCTCCTTCACAGCAAGTCGTGAATCCTTGTATTCGCGGGTTGCGCTTATACAGAGTCGCGAGTCATTCACGGGTTGCTCTACTACATACCCGCGAATGTGCTCCTTAACATGAAAACACAAAATCACGCGCTAATGGGAGTTTAGTTAAGTCATTTTACTTAATCTCCCTAACTGCTACAACTTCCCCAACCTTCGAGAACTGCCTTGTTTCACCCATATATATAGAGGCCTTGGGGAGGGTTGTAGGGAATTACACTTTGGAGCAAAGTTATGTTGGTGGATTGTTTACAGAAGTATTTGGAGTAGTGAAACTCAGAATCCTTTGTTCACAGAGGAGTCCTTGTCTCAGACGTTTGGTTGTACTCTGAACTTTCTCATTATTGATAATAAAGAGATTATTTCTTCCACATGTGTTTCATATATCTTGGTTTGATAATTGTTTATGCTTCAGTATTTTATATTTGAATTATCTAACCTGCTAACATATATATATATGTATCATTCTATATCTGGAAGATTGTCTCTGAACAGGTGAAAGGGGAGTGAACCTTGAATACTTTGGAAGTGGAGCAGATTGGAAGAGGACTAGCGAGGATCGAACATCGTTTAACAAGTAAGTTCTTCTAACCCTCCTATTTCCTATTCTGCACTTTTGAAGTCAAGTGTCTGCAAGTGTTAGAGTATGTTGGTAACCCTCGATCTATGATTATTAGGTGCATAATACCTTACAACAGAACTGGCGACTCCGCTGCGGAATCCTAGACTGTTGTAGGTCATTTCTGTTATCCTGACCAGTTTGCGTGTAAGTCTGCTTGTGGTTTGTTATCCTGGATCTTGCTTACTTCAGCGTTTGAAAGTCTTAGGGTTTTTTCTTTGCTTTTAAGAAAAATTTTATACCCATTCGCGGGTTGTCCTACTGGATAGTCGCGAGTATAAATTTGCATTCGCGAGTTGTTATACTGCACAGTCACAAGTCATTCGCGAGTTGCACTACTAGACAGTCGCGAGTACTCCTGAAGATTTGGATTTTTAAAGAAGAGTTTGCTTGTGTCTTTTCTTGTTATAGTCCTTGTTTTCTAAGAAGACTTTCTTTAAGAATGCTGTAGAGTTTGCTTAATTGCCTCAGGTAATTACATCTTAGTGCTTTTTGAAAGCCATTTGAGTCTTTTTACTTGATTTATTTACTGTTTGCATCCTGAAGCTTTTGGCCTGTTTGGGTTCTTGGTTCAAGTATCTTAGTCCGGATCAGTGATCAGGGTCTTGGGCTCTATTTTCCAGTCTGCTTTCTGACAGTTGCTGGTTTGCACTTACCTTTTTAAGTCTGCTTTGGTTTTGTATCATTGTCTGCACCCAAGCTAAGTTCCTAGCCTGCTTCTCTTGCTGGTCTGTAGGTTCTATTAGCCTGTTTGTTTCAGTTTGTATTTTATTTACAGTCCATAAGTTTCAAGTTGACTCAAACATAGTGCATTGTAGATGCATAGTAGTTTCTTTGAGCAATTTTTAAAGTGAAAACAAAACATAGTTAGTATTTTGCATTGTAATTTTTGCATAAGTAGTGTTTGCTTCATTTTAAAAATATATAATCTCAGAAAATTACAAAAACATAGGTTTAGTTTCTCTTATCAATGCTGTAGTTCATCAATACATATTTGAAAAAATGAAAAGAAGTTTGTTTTATAGTAGTAGTTTGCTTTAAATACACTTTACTTTCATTTATTTCTTGCTGAGTCAAAACACCATACAGTATATCACTTCCATTTCCTATTGAGTAAGAAACAGCCTTAAAATAAACGCATAAATTAAAATCTACTAGTAAGTTTTTATTTTTAGGGCCTTTTCACCTACTAGCTTAGGCTAGACTTGTGGGATAGGGAGTGTAAACTTCCCACAAGTTATAAACTCAGACGTAGTGGACCTATCGTTAGGTAAATCCTTGATTCTATCACTGTATCTGGGAAGCTCCTCTCAAACGGGACTTAAGCACTAGGCCACGTGGAGGCTTGGACAGAGGGGATAACCCCCCGAATCCTTGTCAAAACGTAACCCAGGACTTTTATGCATCTGGGGATTCTGTCCTAGACAGAGTTTCAGGCTCAACTACCCTGCCCATGCGTACGAGTTCGGCTTGCGACTGTCCCCCCAGACAGTTGGTATTGTCAAGGTAGCCTTAGTCTCTTGTCTCTTTAGGGTTCATACCTAGGTAAACCGAAAGGTTATTTCTGGTTCACCTCGAATGGGCTTGGAAGGTAACCCTTGTGGAAAGTGCAAGAGGGTGGTGGGTGATTCCTCCGCTTGTGCCTGAGAACCCCTCAAGGACGCCAAGTAACTGTTCATCAGCTTTCTTCGGGAAAGCATATCTTTATACCCTGGTTTGATT
>LPNX010341343.1:29889-77887 GCA_001517045.1 Pseudotsuga menziesii
GACTTAGGATCTTTTTAGTGTATGCTCTGTGGATTTTCTTGTGCTTAGTTGACCTTAGGGTGTGATTAGTCAAATTTTTAATTCTGGAGGACCAAATTGTTAGAAGGTCAAGAAGGTTGAGAAACCTTCCTCCTCTCACTGCATTGGAGCCTCCACCTTTACCCCAAAGGCGGAGATTAGGCACAGATGGTTCTTTTGAACCAGTAGGAGTAAGTGAGGTTCTTGGTGAACCGGAATTGATAGCTAACCATTTTGATTTTGACACAGTTGAGATAGAATAATTACAGACTGACGAGTTTGCAAGAAATTTTAACTCTCCCTTGACTGATCTTAACGATCCTGTGATCGTCCAAGTTAGACCTTTTAGTTCACCAATAGTAGGTGTCCCTTTGAGTAGAGTCATGTCTTTTGCGGAAGAAAGTTCTTTTGTGTTTACCTCAACCCTTCCAGTTGAAGGGGTACTACCTCCCCCGGTCAATACCCCTAGATCTAGTTTTACTTCTACACCTTTAACTCCAGCGAGCCAGGTGGTTCAACCACCGGTTCACCCCAACATAGGAGGTATTTCTGGTAACACAGTTGCTGGGATCCCCAGTATACCTACCATTCCCTCTTCCTTCCCTTACACTACTCAGAGTGGTCCAGTAGGATCCTCGGCTTATGTCCAAGTATTTCCTTGGAATGGGGGGCAAATTCCCCCATCCAATCCATATGTAGGTCCATCTCCTTCATATGTAGGAGTGCAGTTTGGGAGCAACACCTCTTACAGGTAGAGCTTCCAAACCCCTATTTCGGTCCCATACTCGAGCTCTCCTTTCTCTTTGTTTAGCGAAGGGATACCTGCTCCAGTCTTTCAGACCCCAGCTTCTATGGGGATGGCCCGAACCACTTACATTGCACCTCCCACCCAAAATCCTGTGGCCTACGAATGGAATCCATTTCAAGGCAACCTTCCCACTTCACAATCAGTGTCTGGGGGAAACCCCACCTTTACCTATGGGAATTCGGGGGCTGGACCCTCTAATCCCCAAGCTGGCACATATAGTGCACCGGTTAGGCCCAAACTTCCTTTTCTAGCAACTTTGAACTTGCCAGACTTATCCAAATTGATGAATGACCCGGTGAGGCATGACCCCTTGTGGCCACCTGTTCCCACCAAACTGCCCTCGGACATCCCTAAGTTCGAAGGTAAGGCTGGTGAAGATCCTGGGGCTCATGCCACCACCTTCCATCTATGGTGTTCTTCCAACTCATTGAATGAAGATTCGGTGAGATTGAGGCTGTTCCAGAGGACCTTGACTAGCACTACGGAAAAATGGTACATTGAGCTACCTTCTGCTACTTTTAGTAGTTTCTGGGACCTAGCTACTGCTTTCCTCAGTCACTTTCAACTTCCGGTCCGTTACGATTTCGGAACGGATTTGTTGTCTACCTTCATACAAAACAAGGCAACCCACATCTCAGATCATATCCAAGAGTGGAGGAGACGAAAGAGTCTTATCAAAGCTACCATCCCTCCTGAGTTTCTATTGGAGTGGTTCCTTAAGTCATTGTTGCCATACATATCTAAGGATGTGTCCACATCAGGAGTGACTAGTGAAGAAGAAGCCATACTCAGGGCCCAGCAGTTGGACTTGATTTATTCACAGTCTGGGATTCTATATGAAATTATCCCTGAGGCACAAAGGCCTTCACATGAGGCCGAGAAACCCAAGCCTGGACCCCATGCCGATGGTGTGGTTGGGTCCGTAAACTCTCCCACTGTAGAGTCTTTGACAAAACAACTTCACCAATTGTCTGTCAAACAGTCTACGGCAGAGGCAACAAAGGCTGCCCCCTCCTCCAAAAGTGCAAACGTTTTTGCACAAACCTCTTCGAAGGGCAATCAGTAGCCCGGCGGGAAGAAGAAGAAAGGTAAAAAGGGAGAGGGAAATAAAAATCAAAACAAGCCAAAGCCCGCAAACAATGCTGATGGGGGCAAAAATGAAAAGAATAAAGTCAAGTTCCCTTGTAATTTGTGCCAAGGGGACCACCTTACTCACCTTTTCCCCCTCATGAAACAAGCTCAGAAGCTGCTCCAAGCTCAACCGCCAGCTGTCCTGAAGGATCCGTTTCCCTAAGGGCAGAATTCTGCTTCAACTTCTACCGTAGCAGGGGGCACTCAAGCTGCCCCTGACCCCAATTATATCAACATGGTTAGATCCTCAACTTTGTTACAAACCAGGAACAAAAACTATGAGAAAGAGACCGATGAGAAGGGTAAAGCTGTAGTTGAATCTTCCAACCCTCTCACTATAGAGAAACCTGCGGAAATTATGCCAAAGATACCCAAAGGTGTCTTTAAGAAGACTTTGCATAACCCAAATGCCCAAGCCGCTTCTAACTACTCTGTGGTTGAAGACTTGGCTCAGACTCTGTGTGTAATGTCAGCTTTGGAGGTGCTACAGAGCTGTCCCGCTCAGCGGGATGCCCTCTTAGCAGCTTTAGGTAGCATGGACTCTTCGAGTCTCTTAGCGAAATTTAATCTCTCTGATGTTAAAATTTGCCTCCCTTACCATGTAGCTCTATCGATAGATGTTGTCCATGGTGGTAAGACCATTTGACGAGCAGTTGTTGATGAGGGAGCCTCTACTTGTGTTGGGTCACCAGCCTGTTGGAAAGCTCTTGGATCCCCAGAGCTGGTCCCATCAACCACTTTACTTACTGCTTTTGATGGAAGGTCTTTCCGTCCACATGGTATCCTACCAGCTTTTGAGATTAAGTTGGCTGGAAAAGCAGTGTCAGTTGAAGTTGAAGTGATTGATGCTCCGTTGGACTACAATTTGCTTCTGGGTAGGAATTGGACTTATGCAATGTCTGTTGTTGCATCTACTATCTTTCATGTCGTGGTTTTTCCACATGAGGGCAAGGTGGTCACTATTGACCAACTTGATTTTACCCAAAAAGGCCGCTTAGAGTCTAAAGATTCCACTGTGCCATTGGTTGATCAGGCCAAACTTGCTGCACAGAGCTTGGGGGATGGAATGTACGCATCATTGATGGGCACATTCGATATTCCAGCTCCAGTCCTTTATATCGGTTCTACTATTGTAGGGAATTCCATTGATTCGGTGGTCGATAGGACTGATCCTTGGGTCCTCCCAACCCCTCAGGAACTGGAAGTGCCCTTATCTGTAGTGGAAGTGGCATATCAAGCTATTACCCAAACCACTGTTGATCCCATTCCAGATCCTCTTACAGTCTCGGATGATTTGGAAGAATTCTATATGCCCGCATGGGCAGAAAAGTCTTTACATTCCATAGATTGCTTAGACACCTTTTTACCTTCCGATGAAGCTATTCTGGAAGCTATGTGTGTGCGTGATAAGATATGTGAGGATCTTCATCACCGATCTTATTTCCTTCCAGAGCTAAGCAAGATAGAAAACAAAGAGTTTCACATGAGACTGTCGGATGATGTTGATACACCTGTCAACCCTTTACCTAGGGAAGGAGTGTTTGCCGAGGGGAATATCACAAACATTTCCGCCACTATACCGATCAACATCTCTGTAAAACTGGATGTCGTGGAAAATATCTATATAGGTGCAAACTGCTCTCTGGAGGAGATTTCCATTTATACTGCCCTTTTCAAGGAATTCCATGATATCTTTGCCTGGTCAGATGAGGAGATGCCAGGCATTGATCCATCTATTGTTCAACATGAGATCCCAACCTACCCTCATGCCAAACCAGTTTGGTAAAAATTACGCCCCGTGAACCCACGTAAAGCGGCGACTGTGAAGGGAGAGGTTGAAAAGCTGTTGAAAGCAGGTCTTATATATCCCGTAGCTTTGACTGAATGGGTGTCCAACCCAGTTCTTGTTGATAAAAAGCAAGGGACTATTCGTGTTTGTACGGACTTTCGAGACCTTAACAAAGCTTGTCCTAAGGACAATTACCCCACACCATTTATTGATCAGATCATAGATGCATGTGTGGGTAGTGAGGTATTCTCGTTTATGGATGGTTTCTCTGGCTATAATCAAATCCAAATCAAACTAGAAGACCAGCATAAAACTGCTTTTATTTTCCCTTGGGGTGCATTCGCGTATAGAAAAATGCCTTTTGGATTGAAAAATGCAGGGGCAACCTTTCAACGAGCCATGAACTTTTCTTTTCATGACATAAAAGCCATTATCGAGCCTTACCTTGATGATCTTCCTGCTCATTCTCGCAAGAGGATCCAGCATCCAGATCATCTACGGTTGATTTTTGAGAGATGCAGATACTATAAAATTCACTTGAATCCCCACAAGTGTGTTTTCTGCATCGAGTCAGGTAGATTGCTTGGATTCATTGTCTCTAGTAGGGGCATTCAGGTGGATCCTTTAAAAGTCGAGGCCATTGTAAATCTGCCTCCTCCTTGTTCACTTAGGCAACTTTAGAGTCTACAAGGAAAGTCTAACTTCCTTCGATGTTTTATCGTTAATTATGCCAAGATCACAAAAGGTTTCATGCGCCTGCTTAAATAGGACACCCCATTCATATGGGATGAAACTCCACAACTCGTGTTCGAGGAATTGAAAAAATCCTTGTTGTCAACTCCTTTATTACGCCCGCCAGATTATTCTAGGGATTTTTTATTATATCTAGCTGCGTCGGAGTCTACCATTGGGGTAGTGCTGGTTTAGGAGAATGACAAGCTCATTGAGCATGTTGTTTATTATCTTAGCCACATTCTAGTTGTACCTGAGCTTAAGTACTCCCACGTCGAGAATTTAGCTTTAGCAGTCGTTTATGCTGTACAGAGGTTACGGCACTACATCTTACTGAGGACCACTACTGTAGTGGCAGATGTAAACCCTTTCCAATATGTTTTATCCCGACGGATTGTTGGGGGAAAATTCAGTAAGTGTATATTCATTCTCCAAGAGTTTGACTTGGTTTTCCAATCCGCTAAATCCAAAAATTCCTTAGTTTTTGTCGAGCTTATAGCAGAATTCCCTACGAAAGAAGATGTAGTGGTTCAGGATGACTCATTCCCAGATGAGCACATCTTTCTTATATCCACCTCTGATCCTTGGTATGGAGATATTCTTATATATCTCCAGACATTGAAGTATCCTACCACTTACTCTAGAGAAGACCGATGTAAGTTACGCCTTCATGCTAAAAACTACCTCATTATAGGACATACATTATATCGACGAGGGGTAGATTTTGTCTTGCGTCGCTGCCTTACTCATGAGGAAGCAGAGATTGTCCTAAATGATTCCCATAGCAGAGTGTGTTGGGTTCATTTATCTGGGTTAGCAACGGCCCAGAAGATATTACGTGCCGGGTATTTCTGGCCCACCATATTTAAAGATTGTGTGGAAGCTGTGAAACGCTGTCATCCGTGTCAGCTTTACACCAGAAAAATGTGATCACATCCTGCTCCCTTGTTTCTTGTTGTCTCGATAGGCCCCTTCATGAAATGGGGGATAGATTATATGACATGCAACCTAGCCTCGACTGGGGGGCATAAATACATCATTGTCGCTGTCGACAATTTCACAAAATGGGCAGAGCCAATGCCTACTTTCAAAGACAATGGGGAAACAACAGCTTTCTTCATGTTTAATCATATTATTGCTAGGTTTGGTATTCCCAAAGTGATTGTCACTGACCATGGCAGTCATTTCCAAAATCACATGATGACAGAACTGACCACCATGCTCGGATTTCGACAAGAACATTCTTCTCCATATTATCCGCAAGCAAATGGTCAGGTTGAGGCTGTAAACAAGACTTTAAAAACTATTCTTAAACGTACTATTGATGCAGCCCGCTTGAATTGGCACATCATGTTATATCCTGCTCTTTGGGCTTATCGAACCAATGTCAAGACTGCTACGAGTTTTTCCCCCTTCCAACTCGTTCACGGGGTGGAAGCTATTACGCCGATTGAATGCAAAATCCCATCCTTGCAGATAGCTATTCATGTGCTACCTGACATGACTGAGCTTGAGGAATGGTTGCTCCATTTAGAACACCTTGATGAACAACGTAGAGATGCGTTGAATGCAAATTAGGCTCATAAGAATAGGGTTAAATCTCAATACGATAAAACGGTCAAACCTAGGGTTTTCTCTTAAGGGGAACTTGTCTTGCTCTGGGACCAAGATAAAGAGCCTCTGGGGGCAAGAAAATTCAAGGCTATGTGGTTGGGACCCTATGTTGTGTCTAAAGTTTTCAGTAAAGGTGCATATGAATTAGTGGATTATGATGGGAATAAGCTGCCCGAGCCTAGAAATGGGCTCTACCTGAAGAAGTACTACGCTTAGGCTTAGCACTTTTTCTTGTACATTAATATATGTATTTTTATGTACATTAGGTTGTCAGTTTCGTTTTTTATACTATCTGCTGGTTGTTGCAGATGTCTTCCGAGATGTATGTAGGTTTTGCTGATGGCGCCAGCCATCACAATTGTAACTTGGCTTCGGCAGCATGGGTTATCTACTCCCCCTCAGGACAGCTTGTTGCCGTGGGTGGCGCTTGTCTAGGTCCTGCTTCAAATAATGTTGCTATGTATAGGGCTGTAATTGAGCTCCTATGGGATGCTTTGTCACGAGGCATCACCCATCTTGAAGTCCGTTTGGATTCTCAGTTGGTTGTTTCCCAGCTCAATCGAGCTTATCAGGTGTGTAATCCTACATTGTTACGTTAGTTCATGCAAATTCGTTTATTGGAAAGACATTTTCAAGTTATTACTTTTAATCACATTCCATGAAACCAAAATTCATTAACTGATGCATATGCTAATTATATTTTGGATTGGCATCTCACACACATTCTATAAAATATACAGCAAATACATAAGAAAAATTTGTAAATAAGCTGACAACCAAACACAAATATATATATATATGTAAATATATGTCATAGATAGGTCGAGTTTGATCCGTAGATCCCATCATGTACAAAATATACAAAAATGTGGATCATCATCCATCAAAATGCTCTAAAACTAAGCCTGCCCGCCATGGCCACTGGGACCTCCTTGGTCCCCATGATCTCTGTGCCCCCAGGCTTCCTCAGCCTCCTCAGCTTCGGCAGCCTCCACCGCATCCCTGTGCACACATACTGCTCTAGCTACTTGTCTGAAAAGACATAGCCAAGCCGGTGGAACCCCAACTACTGACTCCTGCATGGCTACAGGGAGATGTTCTATCCGTATCGTAGGTACTCGCTCGGTCAGCCTTCCTAGCTTCACCTCGAGTACTCTGATCAATCCTGGGTCTCCCCTTGCAACAGGATGTACGAAGGTACGTGGGTGCCCTTCAGGGCGAACTAGTCCAATATCTGTATTTTGACACATAAATAGGGTTTAGACTTGTGCATATGTATATATCCTATCATTTGAAAATCCATAAAATTTTGATAATGATAAAAAATAAAAAATACTTACCCATCTCTCCCCATGCTCCTCCTGGAGGGAGGACTAGGTCGGGATCACCTCGAAAATCTAACCCAGCGTATGGAAACTACTCCAACACCGGCACCTGTCATTCCCACCATGTATAGAAATCATCATCATACATGCTATGTACTACATCTCCTCCTCCTTAACGGAGGAAGATATCTCCCCACCGGCTCAGCCTCGGCTGCCGTGGATGACGGACCTATAATGGTATATCAGGGCTCATCTCTGGCACCCTCTCAAAGAAGAACGCTACCAGTATACTCATATAGCCGAAGTTCTTCCGTCTTCCCCTCCTACAGTCGGATAATTGCCTCTTAATGATGGGGGAAATTCCCGTACACCAATCAAAGAGTACCTCTAAATCAGTCCACCGCCACTCCCATCTGAGTCCCGGTGGCCATGTGTAACCCTGTGGACCCTGAAAGTCTGACAATAGTCCTAGCCAATACCTGTAGTGTAAGATCCTGAATATCTGCAATGAGAATGCTGCTGCCTTTCTTTTGAGTACCCGACCTGCAGAATACATCGACATAGTTCTGGACACTCAAGAGGTCTCCACCCCTGCCAGTGCCTTCCAGGTTCACCGGTGCTCCTCGATGTGACAACCCGGTTATGAAGTAGATGTCTTATGTGGTAAGCTCCAAAGTCTCACCTTGGATATTGAACATTCCCAGGTCATGGTCCCAATAATGGACTAAGAACTCTAATATGCGGACATTGGCCCGCATGGGCGATGTGCAAAATAACTTGAAAAGCCCACTAGTCCTCAATACTTGGATAGTAGGTGGGATTTGGAGAGCCGCTTGATCCATCATTTCATGTTCCCTCTCTCTCTACTCCAGCACCATGTTTTTTCCTGACAAAAAACACATAATTTGATTCAGTATTCCATCATAAAAATTTAAAAATGTTGACTATTTTTAAACATTTTCCCTATCCCGCAGCATTCGCGACTGTCCATTGGGACAAGTTGTGAGTCATTCACGACTTTCCTGTTGAGCAACTCGCGAATGAAACGCGCATTCGCGACTTTCATGCCTTGCAACCCGCAAATGCATTTTGCCATATTTTAGGTTGATGAAAAATACTAAATTAACCACTAAATTAAAATTTTGTTTGGATCAAATTGAAGAGCTAAGGGTGTAGATTTACCTGAAGCTGATGGTTTCTGAATCCGACGGTCCAATTGTCCACAGCGATCAATCAAATATAGAGGGTAAACTTTCCTTTTTGGTTCAAAAAGTGCAAATGGTATGAAATGTTTTTATTTTCAAACTATTTATAGAAATAAAATTTCATAAAGTGGGTCTTTTTATATAGTTTGAAATGACAATTGATTAATATCACCTTCTTTGTACCTTGGAATAGGTTTACCAACTTTTACAAAGTGTTGATGCTTGTATAGGGTGGTTTTTGCTCTTTCCAACACATGTTGGCATCCTATTACTCCACATTAACCTTAGTAATCAACATTTTTTCCATGGACTATGGTATTTTAAGCCATTAGTCCCTTGTCTCTACCATTGTTCTTTCGTGGCTAGGATCCCTTTTCATGAGTATCATTCTTATATGCCATTGCCATCCTTTGGTACTCATTCCGTCACTGTTTCAGGACCAGGGGTTTCCTCATAGCTATTTTTCATGCCAAATTGAGCTTCTTATGATCCTCTTTTTACAAGCTATCCCTTTATAGGACTCCCCAACCTTATGGAGTTTCTTTAGGCCCAGGTTTGACTCCTTCAAAACAGACTTGACTGCCGAGTTATCTCATCCGTTAAAGCTCGTTAAGAATATGTGAATGGGCATCCGCATTGGTGGTAGGTTATCTCTTTCTCGGACCATGCGGAAAAATACGAGAAAGGATCACTCTCTTTTCTTCGGAATTGAGAAGAGTATTCTCAGGTATAGGTTTATCACTTTTTCAGACCTGAGGGACTAAATTTACGGAAAAGGAACACCCGGTTTGAGCTTAGTTTTCTCTTTTCCATGCTCTGGACCCAAACATGAAAAAGATTCCAAGTGTACTTTGTGTCTTTTTCATGCTCGTTAAACACTCAAGAACAAAGCAACGAGTTTATTGTTGTAAGCCCCATTTCTCATAACCAAATGGATCTTTCCGAGTGATCTTGCTTTCCTTCACACTCGTAAAACTCAAGCTATTTTATGCTGTTTTGGAAGGAGCCTTGGGTAGGTGGTAATTTAACCTTTTTCGGACCTTCCCGACTAAGTACAAAAAAGGTTCACCTTTTCTTCTTCGAAAGTTAAGAGAGTTCTTATGTGGTTTGTTTTATACTTTTTCGGCCTCAGGAGACTAAATTGGACGAAAAAGGACCCCCCTGGAGTCTTCTTTGGCATTTTCAGACTCTCTAAATGTGAAAATACCGCATGAGCATGTACTAGTTCGGGCTCATTAAATCCACGGATCAGTGTATCAAGCATTATTTTCTCATCTCTTTAAGCTTGTTAAAAAATGAAGAGGGAACCGAGTTTACTTTCCTGGACTCGTTAAAACTTAACAGGGAAGGTCAGGAAGAAGTTTTCTCTTGTTTTCAGTAATGGCAGCTTGTCATCCTTGAACATAGCACTCTTTGCTTTCCAATATCCATGTTTCAATATACACTTGTGTTCAGCTATCACTTTGAGTTTTGACTCCTCCTCTTGTCGATTATACCTGGGGAATCTGATCATGTCTCCTACATGACAGATAAGTCTAGTTGTTCTATCTATCCATTATATGCTGCTTTGGGTCATCTCTGTGTCGTGCTCACTGTTCAAGGATTATACCTAATGTCTGATCTATCACCTGATCCTATCACTGTTATATCTTTTATCCATTTACTTGTGTCTCCCTTCTTTTTCCCAGTTCCTAGTCACTATTGTGATCCGTTGGAGGATCCATTGCCTTCCTTATCATAGTATGGTTCCGTTTCAGTACCTCCTGATGACGAAGACCTAGAGTTTTTGACGATAGTACCTCTGGATTCACTTTCATCATTGGTGAACTCATTTGTTTCAGTTGTCAATTATCACTTATTGATTGACAAACTGTTGAATCCTCTCCATGTTCGACTTCAGCTTACCCTTATTCACATGGCTTGGATTGTACTGGTTCTTTGGGATCATTTATGAAGACCTTAGTCCCTCATTTTGGGCTAAGTTGTGCAAGACCATGTTTTATTCTGATATCCAGCTCCCAGATCTTTGCAGACTCATCATTATTGTATTGTGGCTTCGATCCACCTTTGTAATATACGTGGTTTCTACCCGTATCATATGATGTAATCAAATATTGTAAAGGAGCTAGTGTTCCAGTAAATTGAACATAGTATCCTCAGATGTAACTTTGTATATCACATTATTATGTATTGGTTTCAGGTACTCTCTCTGCTCCATTGGATTTCTGAGTTTCTCCAGAGTTAAATATTATAATGTATTTCGGCCATCATTCCCCTCTGACCTCACACATTAGGGGGCATTTGTTATACACTTGAGTGGCACCTCTCCGTCCGAGTGTTGATATCCCTCATGTCGGCACACAAAAGGACACTTATGGATAGAGGTTTGCCCTTAACACTATAGCTTGGCTTGTCATGAAATATATTCTACTTTCATCCAGCTAGTTACTTTGCCATTTAGCCATGTTGGGATGTATTTGTGACTCTCATTCTTGACAACTCGCGAGTCATTCGCGAGTCTCCTTCATAGCAAGTCGCGAATCCTTGTATTCGCGGGTTGTGCTTATACAGAGTCACGAGTCATTCGCGGGTTGCTCTACTACATACCCATGAATGTGCTCCTTAACATGAAAACACAAAATCACACGCTAATGGGAGTTTAGTTAATTCATTTTACTTAATCTCCCTCACTGCTACAACTTCCCCAACCTTCGAGAAGTGCCTTGTTTCACCCATATAAATACAGGCCTTGGGGAGGGTTGTAGGGACTTACACTTTGGAGCAAAGTTATGCTGGTGGATTGTTTACAGAATTCTTTGGAGCAGTGAAACTCATAATCCTTTGGTGATAGAGGAGTCCTTGTCTTAGACGTTTGGTTGTACTCTGAACTTTCTCATTATTGATAATAAAGAGGTTATTTCTTCCACATGTGTTTCATATATCTTGGTTTGATAATTGTTTATGCTTCAGTATTTTATATTTGAATTATCTAACCTGCTAACATATATATATGAATTATTCTATATCTGGAAGATTGTCTCTGAACAGGTGAAAGGGGAGTGAACCTTGAAGACTTTGGAAGTGGAGCAGATTGGAAGAGGACTAGCGAGGATCGAACGTCGTTTAACAAGTAAGTTCTTCTAACCCTCCTATTTCCTATTCTGCACTTTTGAAGTCAATTTTCTGCAAGTGTTAGAGTATGTTGGTAACCCCTGATCTACGATTATTAGGTGCATAATACCTTACAACATCAGCTAATGCATTCCTTCACTAATTCGGCAACTGGAGTGCTTCGTTGTACCTGTCAGCACAGTTATGGAAATTATATCGAGGATGCCTAATGGGACCAAAACTCACGTCGTCATTCTCCTCATATCTCATCGAATTAATGACTCTTAGTTGTCATAACCGCCTCAATCTTTTTCGAATATTCACCCTTTTATGTCGACTAACCTGTCATTTCCGCTTTTGCTTGCGCTTTCCACTTTTTCTTCCGATTTTAGCTAGTTCCGCCATAGACGTGCGAGAGAAAAGTTTATGTTTCTTTCTACTTCTCTTTTTTTTTCACACGTAGCATGATTTTTAGCCAGGGATGTTGTGACCATCATAGTATGGCTTCAGGAGACTTCCATTCACCATACCTGTGACATAAGTTCCATTAGTCTTTGCACTTTTACTGTGCCCGCATCAATGATGTGCACAATCACATATGGCACTAGCCAATGTGTCTTTAGCTTGCCTGGGTGTTTGAAAACATTGTTGTCGTACAGCAATACAAGTCCACTAACTTTGAATGGTTTAACCTGCATATGGCTATCATGCCACGCCTTTTGTCTCTGCTTCTAGAAAGTCTGATGAAATCCTACGACGAAGCATTCCTCTTCCATCTGAACGAGTTGCGACAACCTCTATTCGACAACATCTCTGTCAGCTCAGCAATCTGTACGCTTGGCATAATCTGATCCATTGGCACAACAGCTTCATGTCCATATACTAGTCTGAATAGGGTGTGCCCTGTTAGTCGCTTGCAATTTGTTCAATACACCCATAGAACAGCTGATACTTTCTAATCCCAGTCAATTAATGCATTATCCAGAATCTTATTGAAATCTTCGACCCTTCCATTCGCCTGAGGATGATAGGGTGTCATCTTCTTATGATGGATCTAAAATTCTACAGTAAGCTCAGCAATCATTTTGTTAACAAAATGAGTACCTTGGTCGTTGCGTAGAATTTTTGGACAGCCAAATCTGGTGACTACGTTTTCAAATAAGAACTTTGTCACGGTCGCAGCAGTGCAATATTTAATAGGTGCAGCTTCAACCCATCTGGTTAAATAGTTTGTCACAGTGATAATGTAGCATGCACCATTATTTTTTCCCGGTAGACTGATCGGTCCAACAAAATCAATATCCCATTTGTCGAAGGCTTGTTGTGTTATCTGTGGTGCAAGCAGCATCTCATCACAGCGCAATGGTTTTCCTGTTCTATAGAAGATATCACAGTGCCTGGAGAAGCTTTTAGTATCCATGTGTATGGCCGGCCACCATAGTCTTTCCTGCAATATCTTGCGCAAATTTTCCTTTCCTACATAGTGTCCACCTACGACACCGTCATGTGATTCACTCATAACCTAAGGTCGCTCATAATCAAAAACAAAACGTTGCAATATTTCATCCACGCCCAACTTTTAGAGGTGTCCAACAATCAATGTGAAGTCTGCAACTCTGACTACCAAGTGTTTCTTCTTATTGACGAAGAATCCTGGAAGCGCATATCCTATACTCAAAAAGTGGATGATAGCGTTAAATTCCTTGATCTGATCTTCCATCATAGTGACCGCAAACGGTTCACGTCGGGAAAATTATCTTCCAGGATGGTTGGCCCTTCACCACTTTCTATCTGTGACAGGTGTTCTAGCCCAACATTTAGTTGACCAGGTTTAACAATGACCTCAAAATCAAATTCTTGAAATAGGAGAAGCCATCTACATATATTCCCCCCCAACGTGGGCTTGTTGACTAGGTATTTCAGCGCTGAATGATCAATGTACATATGAAAATGTCCACCCAACAAGTAGTGTCAAAACTTCGGAAGCGCATAGACTATAGAGAGGCCTTCTCTTTCTGTCGTCGTGTAGTTCTTTTCTATCGTTGATAGCTTTCTTCTAGCAAAAGCGATAGGGTGGTCAAGCGCACCCTGTCTTAGTTGTGCCAAAACTATGCCAAGTGCGACAGATGATGCGTCGACATGAACATGGAATTCCTTTTTCCAGTTCGGGAACACAAGTATTGGCGTAGTGGCCATTTTGTTCTTTAGATTTTCCAAGCTTTCCTAGCAATATAGTGTCCATTAAAACTTTGCATCTTTCTTTAGCAGTTTCTCCATAGATGCAGTGATCTCTACATACCCTCTAATGAACTTCCAGTAGTTGCATGTATGTCCTAGCATTGATCTGAGTTGCATGACTGATGTAGGTCATGGTAAATCAAGGATAATCGCACCTTTTGTTGGGTCGACCAAAATATCGTCGCGACATATGATGTGACCCAACAGCACACCAACCGGTGTGTAGAAAATACATTTCTTGGAATGAAGCGCGATCTGATATTGGGGACAGCGGGCTAGCATCATGCGCAGACTCTCAATATGCTCTCTTGCTAGGACAAACACAGTCCAATCATCAAAGTAGACTTCAAGAAATTTATGAATAAAATATTTAAAAGTAGAGACTACTATTCTAGAAAAAATAGCAGGTGCATTCTTGAGTGCAAAGGGCATTACCGTCTACTAGTAGCATCCCCATTCTGTGATGAAGGTCGTTTTGTGGCGATCCTCCTTCCAATTTTAACCTGATGATAGCCAGAGAAACCATCGGTGAATGAATACATCTCTTGCCCTCCAATTATTTCAAGTATGTCATCTGTAAATGGTGTTGGGAATGGATCGTGCAAGCATGCCTCGTTCAATTTCCTCAAATTGACATAGATCCTCACTTTGTCGATTGTCTTCTTATCCTGGATCACTATAGCGTTGATTCAATCCAATTCTTCAACAGGTTCAATGATTCATGCATCGAGCATGCAATCCAATTATGCTTTTACCTTCTCTTTATAACTTGGATTCAATCTATATGGGCGCTATTTATTGGGCTTAGCATCTGGTCGCAGGGGTATTTTCATCTCCCCTAGGTCATCGACTATTCCCTTCATCTCTGAGAAATTGGTAGGGAATAGGTCCTGATACTCATGCAGCAAGTCTGTGATCTTCGCAACTGTCTCTTCATCCCAATAATCTCCTATATTGGAAAACTTTGGGTTCTCTGGTGACCCAATGTTTACTTTCTTGATTTTCAACGACTTAAGGAACTCGTCACTAGAAATTCCACTACATGCGTGCCTTCTGATTCTGGTATGTTTATGTTAGTTGGATCATCATCTGGGTCTCCACGTAGATTGTAGCAAACCATCAATTGTTGAATGGTCGCACTGCACTAATGAGATTTGGCCTCTTCTATAGGAATTTCAACAAATATCTTCTCCTTTATCGTTTGAAGTGCAGCATCGATTGTAGGTTACTCATCGTAAATTCAAATGTTTGTCTAAAATGCTTAGCAAGTCCTTCCCAATCTTGGGTTCCTTATTGCAACTCCATAGATGCATACCACGTCCTAGGTGTCATTTCCAACGTGTGAATGAAATGGTGACCCATTCTTGTCGCAGGTATTCTATAAATACAGTGCAAGACCGATTGATGTGCTTGGCAGGGCTTGATAATCCTGTATATTTGTGGTCCACGGTGGTGACTTCTTCGTCGAATCTAACTTCCATCAACCTTCTGCATTGTGGCCATTCGGTTATAAACTACTTATGCGTACCCCACCATCTAGCGGGTGTAGCCTTCCATACATGGTCTAATGCAGATAAGCGCTGCGACTATGTTACAAGTCCTTCAAACTCACTTAAGAAGGTAGCAAGGTTAGGTAAACCCTCATAGGTGGGCAACTCTTGTAACTCATTCTCGACCCATTGCACAGACCTTGTAACTCTGGTGCACCTTCTCATAGAGACCTCATGTAGCCTGTTTTGCCAATTCTCCAACTCCTTCCCTTGTAGAAATAATATATCAATTCTATGAGAAATTATGCTAATAAGAAGCATAGGAAATAGATCTTGCTACTAAGAATTCTCACAAGCATACATAAAAAAAATAGAGAGAAGAAAAGAGACTGAATCACATGAATGAAGAGATTAATATTGGTGTGTATCCTTCCATTGAATAATGATGAATAATAGTGTACATAAATAGTACATCCCTCATAGAAAAATCAAATTGTATGGAAACAACTCATAAATCTCAAAAGGCTGACTTACCAAAATATAGCAAAACCCCCATAGGTGGATAAAGCACTTACCAAATCTATCAAGGACCTCATGAGTTGGGAAAAGCATGAGTGATTTGTCAAGGAGATGGAAAAAACATGCTAATCCTATAAAATGGAGAAAAACTAATGGAGGATGGGTTGGAAACAAAACCTCCCAATTTCCTAGTTGACTAGATTTTATCTTATCCATAGAAAAGCAGGAAAAGCAGAAAAAGTGGAATAAAGCATAATCTGCTGTAAAGTCATGTATACTAATTCTATATGGTCAAAAGGTGGTCAAGATCAACCTAGAATATAGATGCCATGTATTGACTTTAAGGTGCAAGTGGATGCCAACTAATTAAGCTAGTGGGTGAATAATTAATCAAATAATGATTAATTATTTTATCCTAAGTTGTGAGTGGGTTTAATATATTCCAACACCCCCCTATAAGTCTGAATTTATGATGGTATGACAAAAAATATGGATGCATATGGATGCATATAGAGCCCAGCAACAAGGCTATGGTCACCCTTTAACAATTATTATGTCCAGAAAAGTGAGGAAAGAGGCAAAACCACATGGGGAAAATCCTCCCTCAAGAAAGGACAAGGCACAAAATTTTGAAATAATATGTCTTCAACATATCCTTATCTTCACTTGAATCATCTGAGTGAACTGCTTCTCGATGGAAGACTTGTTGAAGAAATCATGAACTCCATGATCATGTGCTGGAGTGTAGAACCTGCAAGAAGGAAGAGGAGAGACTCCTTGTATCTCATCATCTGATGAATTAGGAGCATTATCTGAATGCTTCTTGCTGCTGTCAAAACTCTGATCTGCAAACATAATCTGAAATGGAAAAGAGATCTGTGCATACTCCTTCCCAAAGAGTACAAAAGTTAAGACAATTTATTTCACACCCAATTCCCTGAATAGCTGCAAAATTGTGATGTGAATCACATGTCAATCTTCCAATATGCTGTATCACCTGTATAGATCTGATATGAGACTGATAAAACTCTGATATATCAGAAACATTAGCATATGGAACAGCAAATACAAAGGCTTCAGTGGATCCATGAGGATATATGGCTAGACTAGGAAAAGTATGAACAACTGGGGAAAACTGATAGGTGTAAAAATATGAATGATGGATGGGCTTAAGATCTGAAAAATAAGTGTTTATAACAGATCCAAATATGACTAAGGACATGGATAACCATCCAATTAAATATAGGAAAGACTTCAAACCATGTAAGATAAATATCACTGCATAAGAGACCAATGAGGAATCAACTAGTGATCTTGGGATTTGTATAGTCTTTGGATTATTCATAGGTATAGTAGATGGTATGGATGGTGGTATTATATGTGTCATGACATGCATATCATCCTGCAAACAATCTTCTAAATCAGATATACAAGCTTGTGAGGAAGAGATGCTCAAAGGTAAGTCAATATCTAGTGAAAAATCACAATTTTTGGGAGATGAATCTAGTAGACTGAGAGGAGGATCATCAAAGAAAGGTTCTGATATTTCTGATTCTAATATACCAGAGAATAAATCTATATCAGAGATATGAAAAAAGGAGAGAACTCTGGCACTCAAAGCATAAGTTATATCACCTTGGAACTGCGCAGTATGGCATTGTTCTGAGGAATCAGCAGGCTTCTCTAGTTCATCTAGAACTTCGATCTTGTGCTTCTCAAGAAGCTGAGACATGATGTCCATATTCTTCTTGAAACACTTATTCTTTGAATGAAAACCCTTTCTAAAATAAGAACACTTGGATGTGCTCCCTTTCTTCTTAACTTTCTTCATTAAATTTTCATATGAATCTTCATCTTCAATTTCTGACTTTGGCTTCTTCACAATTTGCTTCTCTTTTGATTTGAATTTATTGCTTCCTTGAACCAAGAGAGCATGATCCTTTCCATTTTAAGAATTAAGTACACCCATATGGATCAATTTATCTTTCTCCTTTGTTAGTGAATCAAGAAAATAATTTAAAGAAGGCATTTTCCACTTAGGAACAGCAAGCCTAGTTGCATGAAAGGTAGACACAAAAACTGAGTAATTAGGACCCAATTTTGAAAGAATGGAAAGAATTAATTGATAATCTAATTTCTAAATCCCACATTTATTGAGCATTAGAACAAGTGATTTGAACTTGGTGAAGAAACCCTCAAGAGATTCAAAATTGCTTGGACTCAGTGAGAATAACTCAATCTCCAATTGATGCGCTCTTAGCTCATCTTGAACTCCAAAGAGAGACTCCAATTGAGTCCATACCTAGTTTGGAGTGGTCAAACCAGCTATATGAAAGAGTAGATAAGGAGAAATAGTGAGGCAAAGAAATCCATAGGCTTCATCCAACCTATTATGCCACTTAGCTTTCTCAATCACATCATTGGGCTCATTCTCCAAAGCTAGTGTAACTCTGTATAATCCTCTACTGTGCAATAGAATGGAGATTTTGGCTTTCCATTCATGGTAGTTGAAGGAATTAATAATTATAGCTGATGAATAATCCTTATTGCTGAATTGATGTGCTCAAGAATAAAATCTCTGCAACCTGCAAAACAAACTAGGAGAAAATCTTGTAAGCTAGACAAGCTCTTCTTCAGAGAGGGATAGGAGACTAGATGTGCTCTTCAACTCTGTAGAACTTGATCAACCTTGTATCTCTGATACCATGTAGAAATAATAGATCAATTCTATGAGCAATGATTCTAATAATAAGCATAGGAAATAGATCTTGCTACTAAGAATTCTCACAATCATACACGGGAAAAATAGAGAGAAGAAAAGAGACTGAATCACATGAATGAAGAGATGAATATTGGTGTGTATCCTTTCATTGAATAATGATGAATAATAGTGTACATAAATAGTACATCCCTCATAGGAAAATTGAATTGTATGAAAACAACTCATAAAGCTCAAAAGGCTGACTTACCAAAATATAGAAAAACCCCCATAGGTGGATAAAGCACTTACCAAATCTATCAAGGACCTCATGAGTTGGAAAAAGCATGAGTGAGTTGTCAAGGAGATGGAAAAAACATGCTAATCCTAGAAAATGGAGAAAAACTAATGGAGGATGGGTTGGAAACAAAAGCTCCCAGTTTCCTATTTGACTAGCTTTTATCTTATCCATAGAAAAGTAGGAAAAGTAGAAAAATCTGCTATAAAGTCCTGTATACTAATTCTGGATGGTCAAAAGGTGGTCAAGATCAACCCATAATTGGAAATAAATCATTCCTAGGATATAGATGGCATGTATTGACTTTAAGGTGCAAGTGGATGCCAACTAATTAAGCTAGTGGGTGAATAATTAATCAAATAATGACTAATTATTTTATCCTAAGTTGTGAGTGGGTTTAATATATTCCAACATCCCTGAGTCAAATGTACAGGAACTAGAACTCTTCCAAATCAGGTTTCCATTTGTTGTCAAATTAATATAGTCTTCTTGCATGGTAGTGACATTGTAGATCTGGTCGAGATAGTCACCATGTTCGTCATTGTAGACAGGCTCAACATATCTCTACCCTTCCAATGGGTCGATGGGTGAAACCACTCTCATCTCATTATCCTTAAATGAGAGGATCCTTTTTTTGAAATTGATAATGGTCTGATTTTCTATGGCCCAATCTATCCCCAGCAACGCAAGATATGGGTTCATGTCATCAACAATGTTAATGAATTCAAAGTCTGCAAACGTGCACAACCCTTCAATGTCAACAGGAACTTGACTCAATCTACCAATTGTGAGGACCTTCACCTATTTTTCAAGTCATATCTTGACAGGAGTCCAGTCCAAGTGCGGCTTTCCCATACTTTCCCACGTTTGTCATGTCAAAATATTGACATCAGAGCCCAAGTCTAAAATGATATAATCCATGTCATAGTCACCTATGTGCACAGTCATTCTTAACTCATGTCTAGTTTTGAATTTCTTATTGACCTGGTTCACTTTCTTTTCATGCTGTGGCTCTACTCGTGTTTATTCTATTAGTGCTTGAAGTTCTGTGATAGCATCTTTATCTTGAATTAACTCTAAGAAACTTGACAGAAACGACTTGAGTTTACTAACCTTTTGTGGAGTCTTATTCTGAAATATCTGTTGAAAGCGTTCAGGAATATCCCTGACTTCTTCTGATGTCAATGGTTCTTCTGGGTCCACAAACTCACATCGCACGTCCATGAATACTTGCTTCTATTTCTGGATGTCGAATGGCTCCTTCTTTCGTGTTGTGGCTCGTACCTATGGCTGCAATTGTTCTGGTGGGGTTTCTTGATTAGCCCCAGTCGCAGCACCTCCTCATGTTACAACATCAACGTTTGGATCTCTTAGCTAAGCAACAATCATCTTAATGTTCAAGTTAGGATTCAGGTTTGGGTTTGGATTCTACGCAAGGTTAGGACTTGTGATGGTCCTAGCCTACCACTTTGCTATCAAATGAGGACATTTCTCCACATTATGGTCTTGTCCCTTACAGTATGAACATATCTTTGCAGGTTCTAGGAAATATCTGCCATAGTGACCTAGTTGTCCACAGTTATAGCATGTAACATGACCTCTTCCTCTACCAAATCCTCCTCCTCCTCTACCTCTGAAGTTTCCACCACCCCTTCCTTGAGGGTGTGGTTGCTGCGGTGGGTATTGATTTTGTTGACATTGTAGCTGATAGTGATTCTGATGGGAATATGGTTGCTGCAGCACATACTGAGGATGGTACTAGTTTTTATACTAATTGGGAGGGAAATGCGCAGGCTAATATGATGCTTATGTCGGTTCAGTGTGAAATTATGTGTCGACTGTCTTTTCTTTTAGGATTTGGTATGCTCTGCAATCCTTCTATTCATGCCCTACTAACTTGCAGAATTTACAGAACAGGTTTGCGGGAGTGCTTACAATCTTTTGCAAGTATAGGTAGTCTTCGTCATGGTGTCCTCTAGTCTGGCATATGCAACACCAGGGTATTCCATGGGCACTTAACGAGTTTGGCGCACCATATGAGACGTAATTCATGAAGGTCGGACAATTATCCTTGGTGTGTCCATTCGTTCTGCATTTTTTGCACCATAAATATTCATGAACTTCCTTACCCTTCTTGATGTCCTAAATTTGTATCATCAGATTAGCCAATTGTGACTAAATCTACACCATCACTGATTGGTGAAGCTTCTAGCTTCATTTCCAATTCTAGCGCTTCCATCTGCAACTCGATCTTTTGTTGCATCAATGGGCCTCAGGTGTGTGGTAGAAGCATGGCAATAAACCACTCCTTATGCTGAACATGTGACATCTGGAAACTTACCTTAGCCATCAAAGTTATAAACCGTTGGTCAAAGTCCCATACTGACTCTGCCAATACTTGTTTGATCTCCTTGATCTCAATGATACACTGCGACTCATATTTAGGTTTTTTGAACTCAGAGATCATTACGACTTGTATCTCTTCAAGGGTTTTAAGTGGTTTTCCTGGTGGTATGACGTAGAATTTCATAAACTAGTCGAGTGCACAACCCCTTAGAGTCATGATCACCGGTGCTTTCTTTAAGTCTACATTTTGAACTAATCGAACTATCCAAACAGCTTCACAGATGAACCAATGTTGCTCTGGATCTTCTGCTCCATTGCCATTGAATGTGGGTAATGAAATATCCACCCTAGCTATTGATTTGGCATCGAGGTTATCTGATGACTGATTAAATGGAGGTGTTTAATCTTGTGCACTAGTTGCTATGCTCACACTATCAGTATTAACAACTCTTTTAGGAGATGAGGCTCGAGACCTGACCTTTGGCGATACTCCTAGTGTGATGTAGTTGTGTCCTGACCTTGGTGTCTCATCAGTCTCTTCAGAGTCTTATGCTCCTTCTGAGATCAATCTATAGTCCTCCTCTTCATCGCAAGACCCTTCCTCTACCTATGACTGAAGTTTGTTCTCACTTTCCTCGAATAGACTAGGAGCTTGTCGACCTTCCTTTGTCTTTCTTCTCTTCCCTGATCTAAATCTCCTTCCACTCCTTAGGAATCCAGATTCTAATTTACGTTATGTACTTCCTGGGAACATCTTGTCATAACCCCAAATTTTCACAAAAATTAAACATTTTTGATGTAACATAAATTGTCTATAGTCGCAGTTTGTTAACTGCTCATGGTTAACGGAAAAATGAAACAGTTAACAAACTAATGATTAACTTAAACACATATAAATTAATACTATTTTAATTTCGATATGTGATGTAAATAATTTGCATTCAGTTGTTTCTGGCTGTACTGATGATTTGTTTTTGTTAAGTAGGTGAGAAGTTACGTTCTAACTGGGGCTTACTTAGCGATTACTAACTTAGCTAGATTTCTAGATCTTATAGGCTTGACAGGTAAATTTTGAACCAGTAGGAGTTTATTAAAGCGTAAATCCAGATATACTTCTTTAGTATAAATATACTGCTAGAGTAAAATTTCGCTTAATATAATTCAAGGGTACTACGAGGTAAAGTAACTTTTCTTTACTTGTTTTGCAACTATGACAGTATTTTAAAATTCATGTCGTAAAGACCAATAACCTTACCATACTCAATGTTTTTCATTAGTATGACTTTTATTTCAGACAAATCTCCTTTCTAGCTATTAGCCAAGTTCTTATAGAGCTCAAGATTTTGTAGAACAATTCCTTTACTGGCATAAGAGTTTACTGTTGTTGTTATTTCTAAAATTTAAAACACTGCTTACAAGCATGGAAATAAAACTAAAGCCTTCTAAGGACAAGCTTACAAAAGAACCCTCAATTCTACTTTCAATTGATCTTTAGTAGAGGAAATTTATCAGCTTCTTATTGTATTATAGTTATAAATGATCATTTTCACAATTTTCGTCAAGTTGTGATTCCTATATTCCAAGTTTCTTCATGACATAAGTCATGTGGCGAGATTACCTTACCCTATTAGTGTTTACATCAACTAGTTCTAACAGCATAGACATGCATCGTTTATGGTTATAAAAATGGTCAATAGTGATACTATCAACTCATGTTCAACAAATTTTACTATACTAATGATCTCTTCATAAATGTTTTACTAAGAAATATTATAAGTTCATTATAAAGCAAGGATATCGATGCAATATATGTTTTGGTTCACTACCAATGAAGATTCCAAGGTTTATATATTATAAGGTTTAATGATACCATAAAAATCTCACTCTTTAACATAGTTTGACTTAATGTTTATCATTGAAACAATATGTTTTTGACCTTGTAGGTTTTATAATCATTGTAGTTTTTATTTAAATTATTGACAATAATTTGGTTCCCGACAGTGCAGTGGGAACTATACAAATCGACCCACTGTGAACTAAATAATTTGATGGGCACATGGAATGTCCACCAGCGTGCAATGCATGATTTAAAAACCTACTTCACATCCCTAACTTCTCATTCTTCGTTGAGGGTTTTGGTCTTGGAACTGACTGGTTTTACTACGGCCATGAGGGCTCGCTTGTTCTCTTCTCTAGCTCCATTGTTTGTGTAAAATGAAGTGTTGCCACTCCAATGTATGGGTTGTAAGATTCACAGCTCACATTTGGTTTTCTTTCTGCAAACATTACTCTGTCATGAGGGTAGTGTTTCTCTGTCAGTAGTTTTTTTTGTGTGTGTTGAATCCTTTCGTGGCCAATGCCAAAAAATTTATCTTGCTCCAACGTTGGTGTAGTATGTATTGTGAGCTCCATCGCCTCTATCACAGGTGAGCTTGAGGGTCTATTTTATTCGTTGTGCTGGTTCGTTTCCTCCGTGGCTCCAGATTCCTTCGCTTCCAGGTAAATAATTTATCTTACAATTGTTATAAATTTCAAGTTATAGTTACAGTGAAAAAACTCAGCTTCTAAATAAGGTTTCTGGTCTTCACTTGTAGGTTACAGTTTATGCTTACACTTGGATAAACCCTCTCCATGTTTGGATTTACAACAAGACCTACGGGTAAGCCTCGGTTACAATGTGGCAACTCCCTGCTTGTAAAGATTAGGGAAAAAGGGTTTCAGTTGGAGAATAAATATGACCTCGGTTCCTTCAGTGTTTAAAATGCTTAGCTCAGTTGTTATTTAATATTTTTGGTTGTTAAAACCCTTTTCCTGTAGCAGGGTAACTCCGAACTCGATGTCGTGACTTGTATTTCACTTTCCTCGACTTATTGACAAGTTTATAGCCTTATGGCTAAGTAATGACATACTCTGTTCTTATTATATGGAGGTTCTCCTGTCTTCATGGTTTTAATGGTTTTCTGTTTCGATTACTCTAATAAAATATACATTGTCTTATAAAGGTTATTATAGTAATGAAGTTTTTATAAGTTGAGTGTTAGTTTTGTCTCTCAAACCCTTGCCACGATGTTGGGTGTAACCGACCTTGAGCTGGGTGAAGTAATTTTGGTTAAAACTTTAGCCCTATGGCCAGACAAAGGAATACCTTTGGTTTAAAAGGGTTTTTAACTTCGAGCTCTGTCTCGTTTATAAAATAGTTTTATAAACTTGTAAATTATGGCTCTGTGTAATCTGAGTCTTTCCTTCTTCGACTGTTAATAATGGTAATTACCTGTTTAATGTTTTTCTCTTGTAATTAATAAAGTAAATTTGACAACTGTAAGCTCAGTCTTAAGATAAAATTTATATGTTTATACTTATCAATTCGGATAAAATCCTAGGGTTACTGTAAATTAATCCTTAGATAAATATATTCTTAAATTTATCAATTGTGTTGGTCTCTGTTTACCTATTTTAAGTTGTTACAATAGTATTGATATTGTTTATCCTCTTTAAATATTTTCTTTTCTTTTAAATAAAAGAGTTTATACAAATACCGTAAGCTCTTGTTATAAGACTGTACCCAGTCTAGTGCATAGTTTAGTATTCTAGTTTTTAATTTTAATTTGTTTATTCTGTTTTAAAGAATACTTTTATAAAAAGAAAACAAAGTAAAATTAGGGTTTGACCCTCAGGTTAAACGTACACAGATTTAGAGCTTGTCTGGTAATAACTATTTCTTAAATAAGTAAGTTCTTAGCTTTATTCTATTTACTGTTTACACTTCGGTTTACATTTGTTTACTGCTCTATCACTTAATAAAGATTCAGAGTCATGTAAGGATTAAAACATTAACTCTGTAACTTTAATTATTTCTTATTTAATAATGTTTGTAAACATAATCCTATTCTAGTATATATATTAATAATAGGTTAAGTGAAGATTTAAGTATGGTTAATACCTTGTTTGGATACTTAACTCCATCTCCTATCATTTTTATTGTAAGAGTATATTTCTTTACTATAATTCTATTTTAGCACTATTGTTTCTTTTCCAACATAGATATGCTCATAAAAATAGTAAACATAAATAACCAGAACACAGTTCTATTTAATAATAATTTACACACTAAATTAAATTACTCTGCTATCTACAGAATGCAGAACCCTATCTATTATATTCAATCTCATATCCTTTTTTTTCTTTCATCTACTTAAGATATTCTAACTATGCAAGAGTACGGCCTAGTTTTCCAGGTGTGGAAAAACATAGTCTAGAAATTATTTCCATTCTAACACATTACCTTTCTAAATCAAATTCATTTCTTCAATCGTTTTAAACAACTACTAGATTCTAACATTTTACAAACTAAATCTTTAACATTCATATATCAATCAGATGCAAATACCAACATAGTAAAACAAAATAATGTAGAACCTGTTTAGGATAGATGACAACAACGTTAGGAGGTCGTTCCTCCCTACCAATCTCCTGGAGAGTGCTCAAACAACACTTCCTCGGGACCCCCGATCCTATTCCTGGTCTTCTTGGCTGAGAACTAGTGGAGAATGCAAACAGTAGACTAGTCCAATATCTCAGTAAAACACTCTGCTCTCAGCAGTATGATCTTCACCTTAAAAGCTGCAACTAGATCAATTAGTAGTTATCCCCTCAAACATTTTCCAGATTCCCTTCCATTGAATTTCTCTGAAGTACATTCATTCAACCTTAATTATCACCTCTCTAGAATGAGTAGCCTCAGCTCTCTTCAATGGGAATTTTTATAAAGATTGCCTAGGTCTTTTGGGTCAGTTTTCATTAATTGAGCCACCTACTCTGATTCCACTTTCTTGGGGAATCATGACCCCAAATGTAGGGAGGTTTCCACTTGCAACAGTTGGAAGTGGTTTGAGGATGCTGCCACATGTCAGTTTTCTCTCCACCTAGTCTCCTCCACCAATTTGACTAGTAAACACTCTTTTAACAGCTCTCCTAAGCTGTTGTCTCCTCCTTTATTTATTTATAAATAAAATATTCAAAATTACATTGAATATCCTTGACTCTACTGAGTCATCAATTACAACTTAGCATAAAATTTAACATATTGTCTTCAAATAATATCAAATAATATAAAAAAAAATTTGCAAAATTGAGGCATGTGACATACACACCCCCTTAAAGTATAACATCATCCTTGATGTTATTTATTCTTCGTCCTCAAAATTACCCTGGAACAGAATTGGATATGCATCCTGCATATTACTTTCCAATTCCCAGGTGGCTTCCTCTGGACTAAGGTGATTCCATTGCACCTTCACCTGACCAATGGTGTGGTTCCAAAGTGTGATCTCCATCTGCCCAAGGATATAGTCCAGTTCCACCAGAAAATCTCCTTCTGGTTCCACCTGTACATCATTCCAATTAACAACATAAGTAACATCATGAACATATTTATTTAATACAGAAATGTGAAAAACATTATGTACTCTTAAATTCGGTGGTAATACTAATTGATAAGCTACTTGTCCAATCCTGGATAGTATTTTAAATGGACCACAGTAACGAGGTGCTAGTTTTGCACAACTACCCAATCTTGGAGAGATCTTTTTGAGCCTCACCTTGATGAACACATGTTCACCTACCTGAAACTCATTTAGATTTTTTTTAAGGTTTGCTTGACTTTTATGTTGATCCTGCGCAACTTTCAGATTACCTTGTACCTGTTTTACAATTTCTTCCATTTCCTTCAATAGTTCGGGACCTAATACTAGTCTATCCACCGGATTACTCCAAGAAATGGGAGTATTACATTTCCTTCCATACAATATTTTGAAAGGACTAAATATGGCTGACGCTTGATAATTATTATTATGAGCAAATTCTACCAGATGCAAATAATATTCCCATTTACCTGGCTGGTCTTTCACATACATTCTTAGTAAATCTTCCAGTACTTGGTTTACTCTTTCAGTCTGTCCATCTGTTTGAGTATGGAACGAAGTACTAAAATTTAGTGTAGTGTTTAATCCTTTGAACAAATATTTCCAAAAGTTACCTATAAATTTAGGGTATCTATGTGAGATTATAACTTTCGGTATTCCATGCAGTCGAAAACTTTGCTTTAGAAAGATATCAGCTATGTTTGCAGCTTTATACGTAGTTTTAACAGGTATAAAGTGGGATGCTTTACTTAATTTATCAACCACTACCATGATAGAATCATTTAAATTCTGATTTTTAGGCAGTCAAATAACAAAATCGAGGCTAATTATCTCCCATTTCCAGCTAGGAATGGGCAACGGCTGAAGTAATCCAGCTGGGTGTTGATGTTCAATTTTCACCTGCTGACATCAAAACACCTAGCAATATATTCTGTTAGTTCAGTCTTCATGTTTGGCCAAAAATATTATTTTCTTAACATAGTTATAGTCTTTTGATAGCCTGGATGACCTAAGTATGGAGTTTTATGTATTTCATCTAAAATTAATAACTTAACTTTAGGTACATACATTCTATCTTTATACAGTAAAAATCCTTTTGCATTCAAATTGTACCCTTTACTTAAGCTTTCTGTTGGATTTTCTTTCATTTTAGCTTGTAAGTTTTGGTAAATTTCATCTTGTTCTAACCCCGCTTTAAGTTGTTCATCCATATATGTTGTATAAGTGCTGATAACTGCTGTGAAGTTCAGCCTTGCATTCCTACTTAATGCATCAGCAACTTTATTTTCTTTACATTTAATGTGCTGAATTTCGAAATCATACTCACTTAGAAAAGCTAGCCACCTAACTTGTCTAGCATTTAGATTAGGCTGATCTAACAGATATTTTAGTCATTTATTATCAGTCATTAGAATAAATTTTTTTCCAATTAGGTGATGATGCCACATCTTTAGAGCATGTATAACAGCAGCTAATTCCAGATCATAAGTTGCATAATTCTTTTCATGAATTTTTAATTTCCTAGACTCATAGGAAATAACATGCCCTTCTTGAGTCAGAACACCGCCTAAACCATTATTGCAGGTGTCAATACACACTACAAATTCTTTATTTGGATCAGCTATTCTTAAAATAGGTGCACTGGTTAATAAAGTTTTTAACTTTTTAAAGCTATCATCGCATTTCTGGTTCCAATTAAATTTCTTTCCTTTCTTCTGCAAAGAAGTTATCGGACTCATGATTCTCGAAAAACCTTCAATGAACCTCCGGTAATAACCGGTAATTCCCATGAAGGATCGAACATCAGTTACATATTTAGGAACCGGACAATCTTCGATTGCCTTTATCTTTTCGGGATCCACCGAAATCCCTTCCTTAGTCACCACATGACCTAAGTATTGAATCTTATCCTTGAAGAAATCACATTTACTAAACTTTGCAAAGAGTTGATGATTTCGTAGCTCTTGCAAAACAATTTTTAAATGTTCTTTATGTTCTTCTTCAGTTTTTGAATAGATTAATATGTCGTCGATAAACATGACCACAAAATTATCTAGATACTTATGCATAATGTTGTTCATTAAACACATAAAAATAGCTGGGGCATTAGTAAGCTCGAATGGCATGACGACAAACTCATAATGGCCATATCAAGTTCTAAAAGTTGTTTTACAGATGTCTTCATCTTTAATCCTAACTTGATGATATCCAGACCTTAAATCAATTTTCGAGAACATCGTGGCTCCACGTAGCTGATCAAACAGATCATCTATACAAGACAACAGGTATCGATTTTTAATAGTGATCTTATTCAACTAACGGTAATCTATGCAAAATCGCATGGTTCTGTCCTTTTTCTTAACGAAGATGACAGGTGCCCCCCGGGGAGACACACTAGGTCGAATATACTTTTTGTCAATAAGTTCTTTTAACTGTGATTTTAGTTCATTAAGTTCAAGTATGTTCATTCGATAAGGGGCCTTTGAGCTGGGTACTTCACCAGGTACCAACTGAATGGTAAAATCTAGTTCCCTTTTCGGAGGTAGTCCGGAAATTTCTTCCGGAAATACATCAACATATTCTCTTAAAAATGGTATGTCTTCCAATTTTAATTTATCTGTCTTATTTATATTTTCCTCATCAATTATTGTTACTGCATAAGCTTTACAACCCTTCATAATAGGCCTCTTAAGCTGCAGGGCAGAAATATGCCTTATGGTGGTTCTTCTAGGGATTCCCTTTACATTTATTGATTTTCCATCATTATTTATACACGTAAAGGTTTTATCATAACAATTTAAAATTACCCTATGTTGTTCTAACCAATCCATACCGATTAGTAAGTCATAAGAACCAAGAGGTAATACATTAAGCTTTACAACAGTTTCAAATTGATCCATAACTATTGCACATTCCTTTACAAAACAAGTTACCTTCCTTTTTGCATCGGTGGCTAACTGAACCAACCAAGAATTTTCAAATTTTTCAACAGGCAGTTTACATTTTTCTACCAATTTAGGTGAAACATAACTGAGACTAGCTCCTGGATCAATTAAAATAGCTATAGGGGTTTGGTTTATCGTACCTTCTACTTCCACCATGGAAGTTTGATATTCTGCTTGTCAATTCTCCAAGACTGCATTGATTCTGGGCATAGTCCTCGCTAAATCTCCAACAGTCATTTCCTCCTGTATGGTATGAATAGTACTAACAGTCTTTTTTCGATTAGGACAGACTAAAGCATAATGTGGGCCATTACACTCCCAGCACTTTATAGGTTCTTTGCGTTCAAAGTTCTTTGTGTAATAATCATGATTATTAGCAGACTATTTACCCTTTGGATTGTTCTGATTGCTTGGTGAATTATTCTTATTCCCTTGGAAATTCTTGTTAGGAAAATTTCTGGCCTTATTGTTTTTAAAATTCTAGTTGGGCACAAATTCTTTCTTCTTTTGATCATAATGGTTGTTATTCTTCTTGTCCTTCCAGTTGGCCATGCTCTCCTTCTTATGATTCTGTTCATAACAAAAATTGGCTTTCCTCATAGCTTCTTCTAGAGTTTTTGGATTGTCATACTCAATCCTATCATTGATATGATAAGGTAGATAGCTGAGGAATCGTTGTACTTTTGGTTTTTCATCTACAAGGTATGGTACATACCTAAGCAAACTTAAAAAATTGTTGTTCAAATCTTTCATAGTCATTGAACCTAATTTAAGCTCATAGAATTCTTTTGCTCTCTCTTCATAGTACTGCTCAGACAGAAATTTATTTTTAAAGTACCTCTTGAAGGTACTCCAATTTACGTTCTTCTCTTTTATTCCCTTCACTCTCTTCAAGTCTTGCCACCAAATACCAGCCTTCCCTGAAAGATTGTAGATAGCCTTTCTGGCCTTTAATTGGTTAGAATAGTTATAAATCTGGAAGTACTTCTTCATCCCAGATAACTAGGATTTTGCTTCCTCCCCCTTCTTAGTCTCTCCATTTAATGTTGGTGGTTTAATCTTTTTAAACTCCCCAGAAATTTCCTCATAGGGTTTATATTTCCTCTTTTTAGTATAATGGTTGTCATCACTACTATCACTAGTGGAATGAAAATTAAGTTGATCACCAAATACCTTTGAAGATGAGTTGCTTTCATTTTTAGTCTGTTTAATCTTTTTATATTTATGTTGATGACTTGTATCTTATGAATCATTCCTTTTACCCCTTCCCTCAGTTTGAAATCCTTTTGTTAGGATCTAATTCAACTCCTCCTGACCTCTCAGAATCCTTTAATTCTCTCGTTTAATAGATCCCATTTCAGATTTTAAGTCTTTTACTATTTGTAAAAGTTCTGAGGAATTAGTGGTTATATCTTCTTGTATAGGGTCTCTTGGTAAGTTTTCTTGTTCAGTAAATGGAGATTCATCTTCCTGTATTCCTCCAGCCTTTCCATACATGTTGTCAAACTTCAGAAACAATTTCTCTGTTGAATAACATTAAAAGAAAATAACATAAGCAAAATAATTTAAATTCACTCTTTCATAAAAGCAAGTTGGGATTCATCAAGGCCTAATGTTTTAACCTTGTGCTCTGATACCACATGTCATAACCCCAAATTTTCACAAAAATTAAAAAAATTTGATGTAACATAAATTGTCTATAGTCGCAGTTTGTTAACTGCTAGTGGTTAACAGAAAAATGAAACAATTAACAAACTAATGATTAACTTAAACACATATAAATTAATACTAATTTAATTTCCATATGTGATGTAAATAATTTGCATTCAGTTGTTTCTAGTTATACTGATGATTTGTTTTTGTCAAGTAGGTGAGAAGTTATGTTCTAATTGGGGCTTACTTAGCGATTGCTAACTTAGCTGGATTTCTGGATCTTACAAGCTTGACAGGTAAATTTTGAACCAGTAGGAGTTTATTAAAGCATAAATCCAGATATACTTCTTTAGTATAAATATATTGCTAGAGTAAAAGTTTGCTTAATAGAATTCAAGTGTACTACGAGGTAAAGTAAATTTTCTTTACTTGTTTTGCAACTATGATAGTATTTTAAAATTCATGTCGTAAAGACCAATAACCTTACCATACTCAATGTTTTTCATTAGTATGACTTTTATTTTGGACAAATCTCCTTTCTAGCTATTAGCCAAGTTCTTATAGAGCTCAAGATTTTGTAGAACAATTCCTTTACTGACATAAGAGTTTACTGTTGTTGTTATTTCTAAAATTTAAAACACTGCTTATAGGCATGGAAATAAAACTAAAGCCTTCTAAGGACGAGCTTACAAAAGAACCCTCAATTCTACTTTCAATTGAGCTTTAGTAGAGGAAATTTATCAGCTTGTCATTGTATTATAGTTATAAATTATCATTTGCACAATTGTCATCAAGTTGTGATTCCTATCTTCCAAGTTTCTTCATGACATAAGTCATGTGGCAAGATTACATCACCCTTTTAGTGTTTACATCAACTAGTTCTAACAGCATAGACATGCATTGTTTATGGTTATAAAAATGGTCAATAGTGATACTATTAACTCATGTTCAACGACTTTTACTATACTAATGATCTCTTCATAAATGTTTTACTAATAAAGATTATAAGGTCATTATAAAACAAGGATATCGATGCAATATATGTTTTGGTTCACTACCAATGAAGATTCCAAGGTTTATATATTATAAGGTTTAACGATACCATAAAAATATCACTCTTAAACATAGTTTGACTTAATGTTTATCATTGAAACAGTATGTTTTTGACCTTGTAGATTTTATTATAATTTTAGTTTTTATTTAAATTATTGACAATGATTTGGTTCTCGACAGTGCAGTGGAAAATATACAAATCGACCCACTGTGAACTGAATAATTTGGTGGGCACATGGAACGTCCACCACCGTGTAATGCATGATTTAATAACCTACTTCGCAGCCCTAACTTCTCATTCTTCATCGATGGTTTTGGTCTTGGAATTGACTGGTTTTACTGCGGCCATGAGGGCTCTCTTGTTCTCGTCTCCAACTCCATTGTTTGTGTAAAACAAAGTGTTGCCACTCCAGTGTATGGGTTGTGAGATTCACAGCTCGCATTTGGTTTTCTTTCTGCAAACATTACTCTATCGTGAGAGTAGTGTTTCTCTGCCAGTAGTTTTTTTGTGTGTGTGTTGAATCCTTTCATGGCCAATGCCAAAACTTTTATCTTGCTCCAACGTTGGTGTAGTATGTACTATGAACCCCATCGCCTCTGTCACAAGTGAGCTCGAGGGTTTGTGTTGTTCATTGTGCTGGTTCATTTCCTCCGTGGCTCCAGTTTCCTTCGCTTCCAGGTAAATAATTTATCTTACAATTGTTATAAATTTCAAGTTATAGTTACAGTGAAAAATCTCACTTTCTAAATAAGGTTTATTGTCTTCACTTGTAGGTTACAGTTTGCCCTTACGCTTGGAAGAACCCTCTCCATGTTTGGATTTACAACAAGACCTACGGGTAAGCCCTGGTTACAATGTGGCAACTCCCTGCTTGTAAAGATTAGGGAAAAAGGGTTTCAGTTGGAGAAATCGGTGTTTAAAATGCTTAGCTCGGTTGTTATTTAATATTTTTGGTTGTTAAAACCCTTTTCCTATAGCAGGGTAACTCCGGCCTTGATGTCGTGACTTGTATTTCACTTTCCTCGACTTATTGACAGGTTTACAACCTTATGGCTAAGTAATGACATACTCTGTTCTTATTATATGGAGGTTCTCCTGTCTTCATGGTTTTAATGGTTTTCTGTTTCAATTACTCTAATAAAATATACATTGTCTTATAAAGGTTATTATAGTAATGAAGTTTTAATAAGTTGATTGTTAGTTTTGTCTCTCAAACCCTCACCACGATGCTGGGTGTAACTGGACTTGAGCTGGGTGAAGTAATTTTGGTTAAAACTTTATCCCTATAGCCAGACAAAGGAATACATTTGGTTTAAAAGGGTTTTTAACTTCGAGCTCTGTCTCGTTTATAAAATAGTTTTATAAACTTGTAAATTATGGCTCTGTGTAATTTGAGTCTTTCCTTCTTTGACTGTTAATAATGGTAATTAATTGTTTAATGTTTTTCTCTTGTAATTAATAAAGTAAATCTGACGACTGTAAGCTCAGTCTTAAGATAAAATTTATATGTTTATACTTATCAATTCAGATAAAATCCTAGGGTTACTGTAAAAGAATCCTTAGATAAATATATTCTTAAATTTATCAGTTGTGTTGGTTTCTTTTTCCCTATTTTACATTGCTACAATAGTATTGATATTGTTTATCTTGTTTAAATATTTTCTTTTCTTTTAAATAAAATAGTTTATACAAATACCGTAAGCTCTTGCTATAAGACTGTACCCAGTCTAGTGCATACTTTAGTATTCTAGTTTTTAATTTTAATTTGTTTATTTTGTTTTAAAGAATACTTTTATAAAAAGGAAAGAAAGTAAAATTAGGGTTTGACCCTCAGGTTAAACCTACACAAATTTAGAGCTTGTCTGGTAATAACTATTTCTTAAATAAGTAAGTTCTTAGATTTATTCTATTTACTGTTTACACTTCGATTTACATTTATTTACTGCTCTGTTACTTAATAAAGATTCAGAGTCATGTAAGGATTAAAACATTAACTCTGTAACTTTAATTATTTCTTATTTAATAATGTTTGTAAAGATAGTCCTATTCTAGTATATATATTAATAATAGGTTAAGATGAAGATTTAAGTATGGTTAATACCTTGCTTCGATACTTAAGTGAATCTCCTATAATTTTTATTGTAACAGTATATTTCTTTACTATAATTCTATTTTAGCACTACTATTTCTTTTCCAACATAGATATGCTCATAAAAACAGTAAACATAAATAACCAGAACACAGTTCTCTTTAATAATAATTTACACACTGAATTAAATTACTCTGCTATCTACAGAATGCAGAACCCTATCTATTATATTCAATCTCTTATCCTTTTTTTTCTTTCATCTACTTAATATATTCTAACTGTGCTGGAGTACGGCCTGGTTTTCCAGGTGTGGAAAAACACAGTCTAGAATATATTTCCATTCTAACACATCACCTTTCTAAATCAAATTCATTTCTTCAATCATTTTAAAAGACTACTAGATTCGAAAATTTTCAATTAGAGGAAACTTCAACTCAAAATGGGCCTCCTAAAAAGAATTAATAAAATAATATTTATTAATTTTGGAGGAAGAAAAGAAAAAAACTACTTTTTTATTTGTATTTTCGACATATCTCCCCGTGTTTTTACTCAAATTTCGATCGGGAGAGCTCATTGGATGTGGAATTAAATTTTTCATCCAACGAGTACCCACTCGGCATACTTTTGACTGACCCCGTTACCCCAAAAACAAGAAATACCTGGAAAAATGGAATGATGACATCATCATTCCATTTTTCTAGGTATTTCTTGTTTTTGGGGTAGTGGGATCCGTCAAAAGTATGTCAAGTGGGTGCTTGTTGGATGCGAAATTAAATTCCGCATCCAACGAGCTCTCCCGATCGAAATTTGAGTAAAAACACGGGGAGATATGTTGAAAATACAAACAAAAAAAAGCAGTTTTTTTTATGATACCTATCCCCAAATTTATATTAAAAAAGTGTTTAAGACCTATACGGTATTTCAAATTTAAAGCAATTTCATTTGCTAACACATGATGACATGGAATTTGAATCAAAGTTAAAAGGCCCATTTTGAGTTGAAATTTCCTCTAATTGACAAATTGAATCTTTAACATTCATATATCGATCAAACGCAGATACCAACACAGTAAAACAAAATAATGTAGAACTTGTTTAGGACAGATGACAACAGTGTTAGGAGGTCGTTCCTCCCTACTAATCTCCTAGAGAGCACTCAAACAACGCTTCCTCGGGACCCTCGAGCCTGTTCCTGGTCTTCTTGGCTGAGAACTGGTGGAGAATACAAGCAATAGACTAGTCCAATATCTCAGTAAAACACTCTACTCTCAGCAGTATGACATTCAGCTTAAAAGTTGCAACTAGATCAATCAATAGTTATCCCCTCAAACATTTTCCAGGTTCCCTTCCATTGAATTTCTCTGACGTACATTCATTCAACCTGAATGATCACCTCTCTAGAATGAGGAGCCTCAGCTCTCTTCAATGGGAATTTTTATAAAGATTTCCTAGGTCGTTTGGGTCAGTTTTCATTAATTGAGCCACCTGCTCTAATTCCACTTTCTTGGGGAATCATGACCCCAAATGTAGGGAGGTTGCCACCTGCAATAGTTGGAATTTGTTTGAGGATGCTGCCACATGTCAGTTTTCTCTCCACCCAGTCTCCTCCACCAATTTGACCAGTAAACACTCTTTTAACAGCTCTCCTAAGCTGTTGTCNTAATTGCATTGGATATCCTTAACTCTGCTGAGTCATCAATTACAACTTAACATAAAATTTAACATATTGGCTTCGAATAATATCAAATAATATAAAATTGTTTTTGCAAAATTGGGGCATGTGACACATCTCAACTCGTTGTTTCCCATTTTCTTGACAAGTCGTCTCTGACATAGCCTTCCTTTGTGGTATGTGAATCAAATACTCAACTACAAGATACCCTTCTCATAAATGAGCATCTTGATCCATGTACTAATAGAAAAAAAATCTTCTTTGGGGTCCTTGGAAAAACTTTATTTCAGCCTCACTATATGAGGTTATAGCCTCTACTATAAAATCAGTAATATATCCTTGCAAAATACTATCAACCTGAAAATAAACAACTCTAGAGATGGTGTTACTTACACTGGTTACTTTGCGCACCAACTGATCACTCCACTCGACTGCTTCTCTTCTCTAGAAGTTTGTCTGCCTTCTTGCCAATCCTGACAGCCACTCGTGCAGTACAATGGGAAACTCTGCAAAGAATATCTCGTAAATATCCAAATATATGTATTTGGCCACCCAATTTTCTGCGTTCAACAAAGATCCTGCGCTTTCTGCTAGCATCTTAAACTCCTTCCAGTCCTATATATCATTCTTCGTCGGATGCCACAACATTTCCCTCGACTCAAATGGTTAACGGTCCCTTAAAATGAAACCATTTGTTGGCCTCTTTCTCCTTCTTGTCTTGACCCGCGGTTCAACCACACACGATACCAACAAGACACCACAAGGCATCAGCCTGACAAAGCAAGCTCAATAGGAAATGCCCACGAGGAAGGCGCAGTCTCACTTGAGATATCTTAATGGGTAACTTCCAGAACCATGTTTCTGTAGTTGGCGAGGGCCTATAGTCCCTTTGCTGGTGGCCAAGGTGCTCAACGAATACGATGGGATGGAATCTTTCACTCTATGACAGAGGCACAACCAAGTGCCACAAGTCACCCACGTGATGTGACCTTGTCCTTGAACTTTACCAACTGGTGCAACTATGTGACACAATCGGTTCCTTGTGCTTAACAAACCGTGCATGACTTATATTATATTTAGCAGATTAACCATGAACTCATACACAACAGTGCAACAATACTTTTTAAATAGTCATTCATTCATACTGTGACATACATTCAATAACAACTGTAACTGTAATAATATAAGATAAGCAAATATTCACATGAACATTAACCATTCAACAACACTCATTCATATGAAACAGGAAATAACGTGGAAACCCATCTGGGAAAAACCACCAAGGTGCTCTTCATCTGGCATGAGAAATATAGGTAGCACCTTGCAGCCTGCAACTTGCAGATTTTTCTTAATATATGTCTTCTAACTCAATCTTCTTGCTCTCATGCTCTCTGGTTTATTCTCTATCTACTCCTATTGATCCGCACACAACCTAGATCGACTCTTCTACTTTACTAGCGGTCTATGCACACAACTACAAGATCTGTGGCTCAACGACCTTCTACTTCTACTAGACATTCCTCTGAGTTGAATACTGAATCTAACTGAATATAATCTGCTCTTATATAATAGAATTTAACCAAACTGACTGAACGAACTGAATCGACTAAACTGACTGAACGAACTGAATCGACTAAACTGACTGACAACCAACTGAACCCTTATACAGAGCGGGTTCCTTCTATTTATACCACTTACAAGACCACGCAGGGTCGACTGAGTACTACTCAGTTATTACAAACTTAGGTAGCTACAAAATATCTCTGTTACATTGAATTTCAGCCCATACCTAGCCACGAAAGTCCTGTAATGCATTAACCACAGCCTCAACTGGCCACAGAAACTTCTTTCAACTCGTCTGTACCAGTCATAACTAGCTGCAAAACTATCCTTGCATCTTTTGATGGTTCATCCTTTCATCGTCTCCCTTGACTTCCTCCTGTCCAGAATTAACTCTTCTACCTGCCTCTTCCATCGACTCTAGATGTGCTTTTCCTCGTCGCACCAACCCTGTTGCAGCTTCCTCTGGTCTGCGCTTCCTTTCCATCTTCATCATGCCTTTCTCTATTGTGAGCATGTTTTATCTTTCTGCGCTGGTTCATTTCCTTCCTTCTCAGACTACTTTTCCCTTGTCGCACATGCACTTTTCCTTCTTTTCTTGCGCATCAGCTTCTTCCTTGTGCACTTTTCCTGGTCCAACAATTCTCGAGTTCCGTAGTGGAAGGCAGAAGGGCAGAAGGCAGAAAGTAGTTTGAATGACTCCGTCGCACATTATGTTTCTGATTCCCAAGTTCTGCAACAAAAGATGGAAGGGCAGAAGGTGGAAAGTGGTTTAAATGACTCTGTTGCACATTCTGTTTCCAGTTCTTGGATTCCGCACCGAAAGGCGGAAAGGATAATGCGAAAAGCAGAGTGCAGAAAGAACAAGTTCAGTGCAGAAAAGGTTTTTCTGGTCATGGAATGGATCTATCAAGGGAGGAACGACCGTTACAATGATGTTTATGCTTAAGCATCAATGTTAAAGGATGTATATGACCCATGATTATGTTAAAGAGATAGTAAAGAGAAATTTTAAATTATTCCACATATCAGTCAGGTGTATGAGAACCGGGTTCATGATCATGGTATATCAGAACACAGTTGTAATCGCATTCCTCCATTATATGCCGATGTAGAGAGGAGGGGATGTGACAGGGTTCTAGTGGAAAATCATTTAATTAATTAATAAGGAGTAACCTTGTCCAAGTTACTTAATGTCATTAAATAAATTGGTTAGAGAATCAATTATGGCCATAATTATTTTTTATTAAATTAAATTAGAAGTGGGATCGTTATTATTTTTGGAATAATTAATTATTATTAATTAGGTAATGGAGAGGAAAACACCAAGGGGGGACATGAGGGCGCATAAGATAATAAGTAATACTTGGTAGTTGTCATTTAAATGGAAACTGGAAGAAAAGCAGCATAAAGATGGAGAGCAACACAAAAGTAGGAAACTCTAGAAAGCAGAATGCATGAAGAAAGAAAATGAAAGTTTATAAAAGCATAAAGAAGCAGGAAAGTAGGAAAAATCACAATAAAAGCAAAGGAAATAAAAAAAATCTAGTGAAAAGCATAAAGTAAGAAAAATCGAGAAAAATCAATAAGATCTTCAAAAGGAAAGAAACTTATAATTCCTCAATGAGGGCACATTAATGGTTACTTTCCCAACAAGCAAAACACTCTATAAAACAAGGAGGGTGCACCTCTCTCATATTTTTTTGGTCATTTATTATTATCTTGATAGCTTTGCTTCTCAATGGTTGAGTGATGTGCCTCAACTAAGATTTGGGTGATGTGCCCCTTAGAAAATGTGTTCATCCAATTTCATTGCATCCATTAATGGATTTTTGTTGGAATATTATAAACCAACTCCATACTTAGGATAACAATATTTAATCATTTCTGATTAATTTCCTATCTACTAGTCTAGATAGTTGGCATCCACTTGCACCACTTGGTCAATACTTTCCATATATACCCTAGGGGCACCTTTATCTTGATTATGGATAAATCCTTCCTACTTTATTGACTACCATATTTAGTAACTGCACCTTCCTGCATATTTTGTCTTTATCCTACTTTATTCCTTCTTTTCACTGGACAAGGTAAAGCTAGTCAACCAAGAAACTTCTATATTTTGTTGCCAATCCACACTCCATGATTTTATCTCCATATTCCATGATTATAAATTCTTTCCATCACTCATCATCACTCACTCAGGCTTTAGTCAATTCATGAGTTCCTTGACATATTTGGAAAGTACTTTAGTCACCTCTGGGGGTTTATCATGTTTAGTAAGCTTGATTTATGAGCTACCATGAGTTGTCTTCTAGAAACTCTATTTTTCCTTTATAAGGATGTATTACCAATTTAATAATATCAATCATCATTTATTGATCATACCTTAATGTGTGTACATTATCCTTCTTCTTCTCTCCTTATGCTAATTCTCTGCAATTCCTTGTGAGGTTAATTGTGTATTTAGATTCTTAGCTTGTTTATAGAATTATTGCTACCATCAAGGCTTTAGAATTATGGCATGGTATTAGAGTTTTGGGATCTCATCAATTAATCCTCCTTTTCAGATTTGCAGTTTTAGTTTGCAGGTGCAACAACTTAAATATGGATTCAAAAGTTCCTCTACTTTCTCCTTTCAACTATGTTGATTGGAAGCCAAATATCAACGCATACTTGAAGAGGCAGTGTCTCTTTGATGTCTCCATTGGTGCAATGAATGAACCAGAGTATTATGAAGAGAATATTTATTGGCTAAATGACTATGATAGAGATTATGGAATTATGTGTCTGGAAATGTCTCTGAAGATACATCATGCCATAGTTTCTATTGAGTATCCATTTGAGATTTGGAACAATTTGGACAAATATTTTGGCATGCAGGAAGAAGAAGATGAAGCATGGAGCGAACCCAGCATCTCCTCATTTTCTCTCTCTAAATATTTTTCGGTCTCTATAGTCTCTAATGAAGTTGTTCATGATGAAGAAGTAACTCATACAGTTCATGTTGCTCCCATTCTCTTTGATTCGAATGCTTCCTCTTTCTATCACGAAGCAAATATTGAAGAGACATTTTTTTTATCTCTTGAAGTTGAAGATCCTGATTCATGTTATTATGATGTTGATGATGAAAAAGAATTTACTAATTTGTATTCCATTTCCATTGTTGATGATCCATTCACACATTTAGTGTTCTCTATGTCTTCTATGATAAATTATGAGATCCATATGCCAGATCCTTCACACTTTGTGCATACCTCTCTCCTTGATGGTGTGCAACTCAGTGACTTCCTGGGTTCTTGATTTGCTAGATCAATTCTTATTTGTGACATACCACTCACCATACTTGATTCGATGTTCTTTTGCAACTCCTCCTTTGTTCTTGGAACTCATTCTCAGAGCCTCCTTGAATATTTTGAAAATATCTCCCTATCCTCCTTTCATAATTCTACCACATAGGATTTGTTATCATTTATGCTCTAGAATATGATCTCTCTTATTTCCATGAGTCTACTAATGTGCTAGTATTTGTTCCTTTGGATACTTTGGAATCTATATCAACCTATGGATTCTCTACATTCACACTCTCTGATCCTAATCCTTCTTCTTTTTCCTACATGATCACTTGCACACATCCTCTCAGGGTAAATGAAGTTGGATACATTATGAATTTGCTTAGACACTTATTTCACCTATTTGGAGTTGATTTCATCTCTATTGGTTTGAATTCCAATTCATCATACCATCTTGGAGCATATTACAACTCTCAAGATATTTCATTCCTGCTTACACATCATTGGATCTCAGTTGTTCTACATGGTCCCGATTTCCATCCTATAGGTGTTCCTTATCTAGGAGAATAGGTTTCTATTCTTCCCAAGAAGAATATTCCTCCATACATCAGCATTTATTTTGGATCAGCATCAACAACATTTCATCATTTTTTTTTTGCTATTTGTGTCCTTCCTTGAGGGAGGATTTTCCCCGTGTGGTTTTGCCTCTTTCCTCAGTTCTTTAGACAAAATAATTGTAAAGGGTGACCATAGCCTTGTTGTTGGGCCCTTTATGCATCTACATTTATGATTATTAGATAAATCCATCATAAATTCAAACTAAAAGGGGGGTTTTGGAATATTATAAACCCACTCCATACTTAGGATAACAATATTTAATCATTTATGATTAATTTCCTATCCAATAGCCTAGATAGTTGGCATTCACTTGCACAACTTGGTCAATAATTTCTATATATACCATAGGAGTGCCTTTATCCTAATTCTAGATAGATCCTGCCTTCTTTATTGACTACCATATTTAGTAATTGCACCTTCCTGCAGATTTTGTCTTTATCCTACTTTATTCATGCTTTTCAGTGGATAAGGTAAAGCTAGTCAACTAGGAAACTGTTATATTTTGTCTCCAACCCATCCTCCATGAGTTTCTATTCATAGTCCATGATTAACAAGTATTTCCATCACTCATCATCACTCACTCATGCTTTATTCAATTCAGGAGCTCATTTACAGATTAGGAAAGTGCTTTAGTCACCTATGGGGGTTTATCATATTTAGTAAGCCTGATTTATGAGCTAGCATGAGTTGTCTTCTAGAAAATTTATTTTTCCTTTATAATTATTTATTACCAATTTAATAATATCAATTATAATTTATTGATCATACCTTAATGTGTGTGCATTCTTCTTCTTCTTCTCTCATTATGCTAATTATTTGCAATCCCCTGTGAGGTTAATTATGTGCTTAGATTCTTAGCTTGTTTGTAGAATTATTTCTACCATTAAGGATTTATAATTCTGAAAATTTTATTGTAGGTCATAATATCATTCCATCCTAAGTTGAGACTCCATTCTAGTGATTGAGACTCTTCCATTCGAGTCATAGTGACAATTCCAGTCCCTTTCTCTTCTCTCTGTAAATTATGAGCTTACTTATGTATGTATGGGTTCTATGAAGATGTATTTTGGCCTTATAATGGTGGTATATTTTAGGAATTATTATCATATCCAAATTATTTCTACTCCCTTTTAGATTTTCTGAAGTTTGGGATTCCAATTCCCAAGTGAAATTGGCCTCCATTCTCTTTGTATTGCTACTTTATGTTAATGGATGCTTCATTGAGACTTATGTGAGATGTATTTAGATCCATTTGATTTATTATTGATGTAATAAATTATTTCTACAAGTTTCATGGAAATCTAATACAGTCTGATTAATCTTCATTAGAGTTTATTTTACCATGCCTATATTTTCATGTAAAATTGACTAGTTTTCTAGTTTTTAGCATAAATCAGTCAGATCCTCATGAAATATATTCATTTATATTTTTATATCTCATTAATGCTCTAATGTATAATTTATATTCCTTATTTCAAGGATTCATTACCATCTTCCACTGTTTTGGAAGCTCGGCAGTTGATGCTTATGAGCATTCCTAAAGACTAGTTTGACTAATGCAAACCTTATATATTCCAAATTCAGTTTCAGACCTGTCAAAACTTGTTTTTATGTTATATAACACCATATCAAATATATTTGATCATCCTTAAGTTAAATCCCAACACCACTAGTCTCTGGGAATTGAATAGTGAAGGTTTTTGTTGCATATGTTGGGACTCCCAAGAGCCTGAAAGTAGGCTTCAACCTCACTGATGTTCAAAACCTCAACAGACCCAACACATTGTGCATAAGAACCTGATATATCATTACTCTTTCCATTCCTTGGTTTGAACCCATTCTTTTGATCTTTTCTTAATTGATCAATGGCATTCCTCTACTAACATTGTATGCTTCAAGTTCTTTGAGTAAAGAGAGATAATGACCAATCAGATATTATTGGTTCATTATATTCATATCGGAACTATTCATGATTTTGATTAAGGTCTTATTTATGCTAATTGATATTTGTACTAGGCTGGGAAAAATTGGGCCAAGTCTGGTTAAATTTATTGTGAGTATAGTCAAGACTAGTCTTGTTTTCTTGTACGTTCTACCTAGTGTGCCTTAGTCTAGAAAGGTACATTACACATTACTTATTGTATATTAATTTTGTGGAATTCAAAATGTAGTTTGCAACGCACTAATAACATTGTTTACAATTACTTCATGTTCATAATCTTGTGTCATGAGGTCTTAGAGAAACACCTCCATTCAAAAGACTATTGATACATGTATGTTCTCTAACACTTATACCAACATCATGTATATATCAAAGCTTATGTAAATCAACATTTAGTGGCAATATTTGCATTGATAGGTATGAATAGAAACATACAAAATCCATGCATATTCATGGTTTCATATTGTTAGAAAATGCACCTGATATGGACACGCTCGACAGGGATAATGCAATTGAGATGGAAAAAGAAAAAGATTACTTCAATGAGTATATTACAATTTGGAACCCACAATATGTCCTCCATGGGATCACCTCTATTTCACACTATATTCTATAAAATCCATGTTTGTTAGGAATTAAATACACATTTATAACAAAACAAGGCATGAATATGAGGAACTAGTCCATTGCATTTAGAGACACATGAAATGCTGTTGTACAGGAATAAATATTTATCAAACCATAATATAAACAGGTTAGATAAATCATATACAGAGTACTGAAATGTAAATATTTATCAAACCATAATATATGAGAGACATTCAAGACACATATGGAATAAGGATTCTCTTTATTAACAATAATGAAATAGTTCATATTACAACCCAACGCCTGAGACAAGGACTCCTCTACAACCAAAGGATTCTGAGTTCCACTGCTCCAAATACTTTTGTATAAACTCCACCAGCATAACTTTGCTCTCCAAGTGTATGTGATTAACACCCTCCCCAAGGCCTGTATTTATACTTGGTGAAATAAGGCAGTTTCGAAGGTTGAGGAGGTTGAGACAATTAAGATGATTAAGGTTAAATACTTAACTAATCTCAAGCAATCATGTGTTTTTATTTTTAATGTCAAAGGGACATGTACGCGGGTATCAATACTGGCAACTCGCGTATGACACGCAAGTTGCTCTAAGGGTAACCCACGTACACATCTTTACGCGAGATGCAACAACCAATACTCGCGTACCACACGTGAGTTGCATATCTAAAGAGTCGCGTACATAAATTGACATATCTAAAAGGTAAAAATAACCAGCTGGATGGATGATGAATGTAGTTCTTAATAAGCCCATCTATAGTGTTTTTTGCAACCCTCAATCCATAAATGTCCTTTTGTGTGCCAACATGAGGGATGTCGACACTCGGATGGAGAGGTGACATTCAGGTGGATAACAGATGCCCCCTAATGTGTGAGGTCGAAGGGAAATGATGGCCGAAATACATTATAATCTTTATCTTTGGAGAACTCAAAAATCCAATGGAGCAGAGAGAGTACCTGAAACAAATACATAGTAATGTCATATACAAAGTTACATCTGAGGATGCTATGTTCAATTTACTGGAACACTAGCTCCTTTACAATATTTGAGTACATCATATGATACGGGTATGAAACCACGTATATTACAAAGGTGGATCAAAGCCACAATATACAATAATGATGAGTCTTCAAATATCTGGAAGCTGTGTATAAGAATAGAACATAATCTTGCGCAACTTAGTCCATCGGTGAGGAACTAAGGTCTTCATAAAGGATCCCAAAGAACCAGTACAATCCAAGCCATGTGAATAAGGGTAAGCTGAAGTCGAACATGGAAAGGATTTAATAGTTTGTCAATCATCAAGTGATAATCGACAACTGAAGCAAAGGAATTCACCAATGATGAAAGTGAATCCTGAGGTACAAACGTCAAAACTCTAGGTCTTCATCATCAGGAAGTACTGAAATGAAAACATGCTGTGATAAGGAAGGCAATAGATCCTCCAACGGATCACAAGAGTGACTAGGAATTGGGAAAAAGAAGGGAGACACAATAGATAACAGATATAACAATGATGGGATCAGGATAGAGATCAAACATTGGGTGAAGTCCTTGAACAATGAGCACGACACAGAGATGACCCAAGGCAGCGATTAACTTATAGATAGAACAACTAGACTTATCTGTCATGTAGGAGACATGATCAGATTCCCCAGGTATAACGGACAAGAGGAGGAGTAAGAAACTCAAGGTAATAGCTGAATAGAAAAGTAATCACTGAAGAGTGCTATGTTCAAGGAGGACATGATGCCATTATTGAAAACAAGAGAAAACTTATTCCTTACCTTCCCTGTTAAATTTTAACGAGTCCAGGAAAGTTAACTCGGATCCCTCTTCATTTTTTAACAAGTTTGAAGAGACGGGGAAATAATGCTTGATAGTGTCACTGATTCGTGGATTTAACGAGCCCGAACTAGTACATGCTCGACAATGTTTTCATAGTTTAGAGAGTCTGAAAACTCCAAACAAGACTCTAGGGGGGTCCTTTTTCGTCCAATTTAGTCTCCTAAGGCCGAAAAAGTATAAAACAAACCAAATAAGAACTATCTTGACTTCCGAAGAAGAAAAGGTGCACCTTTTTTGTACTTAGTCAAGAAGGTCCGAAAAAGGTTAAATTACCACCTACCCAATGCTCCTTCAAAAGCAACATATAGCCTGAGTTTTACGAGTGTGAAGGAAGGCAAGATCACTCAGAAAGATCCATATGATTATGAAAAATGGGGCTTACAACAATAAACTCGATGCTTTGTTCTTTAGGGTTTAACGAGCATGACAAAGACATAAAGTACACTCGGAATATTTTTCATGTTTTGGTCCAGAGCACGAAAAAGAGAAAACTAAGCTCATACCGGGGGTTCCTTTTCCATAAGTTTAGTCCCTCAGGTCCGGAAAAGAGATAAACCTATGCCTAAGAATACTCTTCTCAATTCCAAAGAAAAGAGAGTGTTCATTTCTCGTATTATTCCACATGGTCTAAGAAAGAGATAACCTACCACCAATGTGGATGCCCATTCACATATTCTTAATGAGTCTGAACGGACAAGTTTACTCGGCATTCAAGTCTATTTTGAGGAGTCAGACCTTGGCCTAAAGAAAATCAAAATCTTTTTCGTGAAGTTTTAACGAGTCCGGAAAAGTCAACTCACTGCCTCCTTACTGTTTTTAACAAGCTCGAAGGAGAGCAAAAAGAATGCTCTAAATACGAGGAGACGAGTGTCATAGATAGGCGAAACTAGTTCCAAGCACAAGGAACAGACCTATGCATAATGCAAGGAAAGTGAGCAAGATAAGGACACTCAGGGAACGTCTCCTCAGGGTAAAAGGTGTCAAGTTGCAAAGGCAAAATGATACAGGGCTTAGCGATGATGAGAACAAAGATGAGGGCTTATACAACCAGCTTAGATCCAACTTTACCCAGCTCTATCATGCGCCGAGAGGGATCAAATATTTCGAGGTGCAAACCCTGCTTCAACAATTGCACTCCAAAAAAGGGTTTGCACCTCAAAATATTTGATCCCTCTCAGCGCATGATAGAGCCGGGTAAAGCTGGATCTAAGCTGGTTTAGATCATCTGCATCAATTGAGTTGATGACGTTATTAACAACGAACTTCCTGTAAGTTATTACGTGGTCTGCTTTTAATGCATCAAAAACTATGATTTAATTGAAATCCATCTTGAAAACCTGGAGAAAATATACTATGGCAGTTTAATATTCTCATTTGGTGGTGATCTTTCCCTTATCAGCATATAGTTTCTCCAATAACTGTATTCTCATGTAAGCCTTTGCAAGCTTATCTGGTGGTATTTCGGCAATCTTGAACGATCTCCTCATAATGACAACCGAGAACAATAAGCGGCAATCACCATTCCCGTAACCTTCTTGATTTTGTTTTGGTGTTATTGGCAGCGTAATAATCCATAAATTCGCTGGGCATCCTTCAAATCTGTACGATATTGGTGAACCGATGGCTGCGAGGATCTCAAAATCCACTAATCATTCCTTTGAAAACATTAGTTTTTCAACCTTCATTGATTTTGTCTACGTATTATCCCTGTTGAGCTGGATGTTGCCCTATTATCTCGAGTTCCATCTCGCATTATAATTTTAAAAGAAAAGTATGGAAAATACTCGCAGCAACCTGTAAGTCACGACACCAATAATCCATAAATTTCAGATGGATTCTGGTGCTCGCCATCAATCACAGAAATGGACTACAGGGGAAAATACATCAAATACTATAATAATCTACTCGTATCAGTTTCTATAATTCAATCGTTTCTCATATGCATACTTGATATAGAAAGTTAAATTATACGCATTCGC
>LPNX010341347.1:0-13823 GCA_001517045.1 Pseudotsuga menziesii
ATATACAGAATCTAACTTCTTTGAACTTGGATTCGAATCGGCTCTCTGGCTCCATTCCTTCAAGCATAGGAAACCTGACTCGGCTGTCCGTGTTGACTCTAAACAGCAATTTGCTCTCGGGTCCCATTCCGGACTCCATGGGAGATCTGAAAAAGCTCACGACATTACATATATCAAACAATTTCCTCACGGGTAAGATTCCTTCCTCGTTAGGAAATATGTCAATGCTTGCGGAGCTCTTGGCAAGTAACAATCGTTTCACCGAAAGCATTCCAGAATCCCTGGGTTTGTTGAGCGCTAATTTTTATAAATTGTATTTGGACCAGAATATGTTGAGAGGATTTATTCCAGAGTCCTTAGTGAAGTTAACATCTCTTTTAACCCTTAATCTAACCCAAAACAAACTCACCGGGAATATTCCCCGTATTCCCATATCCTCCCATCTTGAAACCCTCCATCTGGGAAAAAACAGTCTATCCGGTGAGATACCGGCCTGGTTAGGCGATCTGCCAAACCTACGCTCGTTGCAAGTATCATTCAACGATTTCACAGGCCAAATACCCAATTCATTTGGAGGGATTTCAAGCCTTAATTATCTTTTCATTTCAAACAATAGGCTTACTGGTAACATTCCGGAATCGTTGGGTGATATGCCAAACCTGGAATACCTTGATCTGTCTAGTAATCAACTCAACGGAAGAATTCCAGAGAAGATGACCCAACTGAAGGGTATGATACAGTTAAATATGAGTTTCAACCATCTGTGTGGTATGATTCCACGCGGCAAACCGTTCGACGCATACCCTGCTTCCGCGTACATCCACAACGATTGTCTCTGCGGCCCGCCTCTAACTCCTCTTTGTGGCACGGTTTGAAGGGATCATGAGATTATTTGTAATTGGGATTGTATGACCCAAATGATACCAGTTTTATAACTAAATAACATTGCTCACGGCAGCCTGTTTTACTAATGGAGTTGTTTTGAATGTGTTACGATGTCATTAATAGAGCGGATTTGCACTTGTTGGATGAGTTTAATTTAAACCTATTGTACCATCTACAAAAATTTAAATACATCAAATTATGCTAATGCAATAAAGGAGTACTTTGAATACTAAATGGTTTGAATGCTAATGCAGTAAAATAGTACTTTAAAGGAAAACACATTGAATTTCCATCATAGTTTGAGCCATGATATAGGAAGCATATCCAATCAATTAATGAGACTTTTGTTTTCTTATCAATGGCTAAATGGCTCAAGAGGAGTTTTTCTATTATAAAGCTAAACATCGATTTCTTTAACATTTGTGGAAGGTCTTATTGTAGACCCCTCTAAATTTATGCCTTTTTGTATTAAGAATTTGTTAACCTAAATCGGCAGGCTATTAATTTATGAGATCATAAAGCGGAGTGCAATAAAAATATGGGAACGTTATGGGCCAATGTTTACTTTAAGAACTAATGAAGGTTTTCATTTAGGTTTGATCATCTAATTTTTAATTTTGCTGTCATTCCTAATTTAATTTGCTATAGAATCATTTCAAATCTGACTTGAATTTAAATATCAATTTTAACATTCATAAGACAATACCGCATGTGAAATATATACATATTCAGAGGAAAAGGATTCCTTAAAGGTGGTGCATTGTGGTTATTCAATGTGTCATTCTTCGCCCTTGTATACCTGGAAGTGTCACTGCTGGCCCGAGATTTCTAGCAGTTGTCATTTTTGGACTTAAAACCTTATAATGCTGACCACACGGTGACCATATCACCTCGATAACTTCCTTGTCCTCAATCAGAGTTATTCATGCGGTTTGATACTAATGGGTATGGCCGTATCTCCTTTCGAGTGTAAGTCTTTTTAATTAAAAATTATTGCTTAAAAGCCTTAAAGAAAGCCCTTGAAAGATCTCTTTATGTCCCTCGAAGAAATCTAGTTAACCATTTAAATACATTATAAGACATAAGGTATTGCAAGGAACTTCTCATAAATATCCATTCGTATTAACTTGGCAGAAAGAGGAATGTGATATCACTCATGTAACTACAGATGGATTAGTTACAAGAACGTTGATGCCTTCAGTTGTTTTGGCATAAATAAATACATAAATTCACACTAAATTACCAGTTATATATTCTCTCCTATGAATCTTGCAGCCTGCTGTCCTTTTTGTGTCAGAACTTATAAGAGTTTTGGTTACATTTTGCAATTCATGCATGAGTTTAGACCCCTGGTAGGCAAAAAATAGGTCCTAGTATCAATATCGATTCATAATATCTTATAGATCTACTAGAGCCTCAGTTTCTTGGGATGTTTGACATTTCAAGGTTCAATTCACACTTTTGTTTCTTAAAAGCCTTAAATATAGCTTCTAAAAGATCCTTTTATCGCCTTGAAATAAATCTAGTTACACACTTACACATGTAATTACTTCAAGAAATGAGGCGTTGCAAGGCACTAGTTGTAAAGATCCATCCACGTAGGGTCGATGTGGAAAAGAATGTGGTATTAGTCACGTAACAAGAGAGGGATCAGTCATGGAAACCTTACTGCCTTCAGCTGTTTGGGCATAACTAAATGGTGAAATTTGCACTGAAATACCAGTAATTGTTCATTTTGTCATGTATCTGGCACCCTGCTTGAGTCAGAACACTTCTCTCCTGTTATCAGTTGATTTCCTTTTCTTCCAATAAAAATGGAGGTTCTGTAAAATGTCTTCTTTTTAGGTAGGTCGACCTTGCAAATAACTCATTTATCAAGGAGGGCAGAACACCTCTGGATAAATCTCCTCTCACTAATGTTACCTGGATAGCAAGCACCTTCCCAGCCGTCCTCAGCCACAGATTCATCACATCTGAGAACACCTTAACAAACTTAAAAGCAAAGTAGTACTAGAAAGGGTAGGAGACAAGAGCAATAATAAATGTTTTTTTGTTGCAATCTTACATTAAACCCCTTTAGTTAAAGTGTGGAAAAGTACTATGAGGACTAATGTACCTTCTGGTTCAGGACCTTCAGCATAAATACGTATTAGTCTTTTATTATCTTTAAGGGAGATCGAGCGTGCGTGTATGTGGTGGGACTAATTATATACGAGATTGAGTTACTTACGATCTACGCAAAAAATTGAAGAGCTTGTTTTTGTCACGTTAGATTATATTCATTATCTATGATTTAGTTGTCAGTTCTATATGTCTAGGTGGGGTAACCCGCCTCATGAACAACCTTATTGTGTGGTAACCCTCGCTGGTGGTCGGTGCCAATCAACCAATTAATATACCCTTTGGGCTAATGGATATCTACTATTTTCTTTTTCTTTAGTTGTGCATCCCATCAATATTCCCTTTGGGATGATAGATATATGATATGTTCCCTTCCCTTAAAGCCTCTCTCTTCCTAAAAGGAAAGATGTGCATTCTTTTAAATTGGGGAATGCAAGTTAAAAATACGGATCTATCTTATAAGGTGATGTTAGTGCACAAACTTATGTATAGTGACTGCAATATGGAATCTCATATCTTAAGTTCCTAATGCCCATGCAGCTAAAAGTTAATTATATAATCGTGAATGATTATTAAGTAGTATATGTATTCTATTTGCCTAGGCAATATGAGTGTGTTAGCTTCTGGATATTTGTTCCTATTAATCCCAGCGCTGCTAATTACTTCAGAATATAAGACTAGGGATCACAACAACTTGATAGGTATAGTGGGTGTGGAGAACGAATCACAAGTGAATCCGGCGGGTGGCAGGATTAACTAGAATTTGAACAGATTCTTTGGTTGGATCAACTGCTTATGCATCTATAACTATATCTACTAGTTCTTGCTTCCAAGCTATAAGTTTATGCTCATGATTATATGCTACTGAAACTATTGGTGGTGGAACTGTATTCGTTATTGAATCCTTTTATAAACTCTTGATTGAATGTAAACAGGTTCGTTAGTATTATCAATAGGGTATGAATCAACTGAATCTGCAACTTATTCTCCAACTAAGTAAATGAGGTTAATGGGTGCTGTTTAAATAGGTTCTACTAGTGATACTTTCGCCCCATCAAATTGAACTAGATAATCTCCATTTCGCTCAGGTGCCTTTACCTTCACTCTACTGGGCTATGTTCCTTACTTTACCACCACTCCTGCTTCTGTCTTATATGTTAATGTATAATCAACTTAAGACATCCGATTAGTTAAAAAGTCACTTCGATAGTAAGTCATATTAAACTGAGGACCTTGTATAGTTGCATAATACAATAAACAATGATAAGCTTAATAACAATACACTGCTTCTTGGTAGACAAGATCAACCAGTGTTGATCCCACTTCCTCCTACAGAATGATCTGTATTTGGATCTGTTGGAACGGGATATCCAATTCATGGCCCCGGACCAATATCTAAGGGATTTGGCTCTATAACTGGAGAGGATATAGGCTATGGAGCTGGAAAGCATCTAGGGCAAGGTGCCATGTTATTATCTGATGCCCATACCATCCTAGCTTCCCCTGTATTTGATGCTTCTACCTTCCCTGGTGATTCAAAATTGGATCCACTAGCACTCGAACTACCTAGGATACATCATCTCGACCTTTCTCTATCCGTGATGCTGCAGGAAACCTGTAACTGGATTTGGAACCCCTTAGGAATGGATCCTGGGACTATTACCGGGACTGGCTATGCTGCTATATCAGCTTCCCGAACATCTGCTTATTCCTCCGTAACTGGCTCTGATGCTTGCTATTATGGGTTTCGACCAACAAGACCAACATATTAGTTTACATTTGTGGATTAATGGCATGAGTTCAGACCCCTGGAACCATTATATTCAGACAAAAATTAAGCCACAATATCAATATTGAATCATAATATAAGGAGGTGCCACTAGAGTGTCAGTTTGCTAGGATGCTCAACATTTCAAAGTTAAATTCACACTTTTGTTGTATGGTACTTTTTTCTATTCCTCGAAGAGATTCATTGTAATTTCTTTTATATTAATTTGTTGTCTAAGTAGGTAAATAGTCATGAGCATCAGTATTATGTTCTTTTGCGTGTTGTATTCTTACATATGATATTATGTTAGACAGGTATCTCTTTTTCGTAACACTCTTTAGTATTCCCGAACCAGATATTTTACTCGCGATGAAAATGTTTTATCGGGACCGCAATGGGTATGCCCTCCTCATCCTCCTTATAAAAAGAAAAAACTGCTCTTTTTGCTACCTGTATATGGACCCAGAACAAGAATGTCATTGAATTCAAATGCATACTTACTTGGATTGCATAGTAATCTAGCACTTTCTCATTAGTTTGTTGACTGATAATCAAGCTTGCAGAAAGTAGTTTCAATCCATTGCTTATGCTATTAAGGATTTTATTTTGGGAGATTGAGATGTGTTATAATACCAGCATGGATCCGTCATAAACTTAGATCTATTAAGCATAGATAGGGAACAAGAAAAAAATTCCACCTCAAGAAATTGAATCTCTTTCTGGGCTTAATAAATCTGTTTAAGACGGATCGGTGATGATTTTTATTTTTTTTATTTTGTGAACCAAGAATTTTTTAATTAATTTTTTATTTTCAGAATGGTTTAAGTTTTAACATGCTGCCCTCGATATTGTTGAATGTCTAATGAGTTCTTGCTGTTTAGGTCACCAGTTCATGCTTTTGAATTGGTTGTTGGTTATTTCTGGATAAACTGCCTATGTAGTCTGCTTTCCCGAGGGGTCAGTGGTATCATGATATTTTCCTTGTCGGTGGGATTCTATTTTCGTAATGGAAAAAAATAGATGTAATTACATAAGAATGTAGGGTTGAATTTTTTTAGCCATACCATAAAACTGCGCAAACATGTATTGAGAAAATAAAGAAGCACCTCTTATGCGCTTGTAAAGAGCAGATTAACCATTGATGTAGGAATAAGCAGAACTCCGTGAACAAGCTAGTGACGTTTTCAAAGAATACAGAGAAAACACCTGGGAAATACCAAAAGATTGATGAATGCAACATCCTCAGCATGAATAGGTTGACGAGTGTACTAAGTTCAGACTTATTTTATGATGGAAGTCAATAAGATGTAAAATTGATGAATTTAATTTTGCAGAAGAAATATAAATCATTTGGTTCAAACGACTGTATATGTAAGCTATAAATTTCGGCTCCAAAATTAAAAATAGATTTTATTTTATTAACCCTCGAAACTACAAAATAAATGCAAAATCAGCTTCAAATGCACCTGTTTTTGGATTTCCCTTTTTGCGATTTTAGAAAGGATTTAGCACCAAGGATTCTTATATCTGTGTTTCATCGAATTAGTTGTTGGGAATGACTGAAGGATGTTTGTTATCATAGGCAGTAAATGCGCGCCTCAAAAACATGAATCTGCACTGTTTCTCACATATATTTTGAGTTTTTCTCCTTGGCTAAATTGAAAAACAGGTCGGCATCCCTCAATTTACAAGATGCAAAACTAGTACAGGATCATGTTGTGAAATTAAACAATTTTCCTCTTGACTGACTTAGCTCAGAGGAATGTGCATGCCTGTGACTACAGGGTGACAATAGTAGTGGATAGGTATAAAGCTGAATGAACAAGTTTTAACTTTTGGAGGGAACCAAGTATTATTTTGCACGTTATATAAATAATTGTATATGCTGTAAAATTTGATGGAGTATCTAGCATGTAATCCATTCAGTGGGGAGCATAGGGTGATGCTATGGCTTATTTAGTATGCTATTATATTAATTATATCATTATGTTGGCACAAGTTATTAGAGTAACTACCAGACATTATTGGTTTCAAACACATAGGACTTGCATGGTAATTGCGTGAGTAAAGAGGAAGTCACATGCTCGTAAAAAAAAACCTAAACAAGGTAGCAGAAGCATCAAAGTGTTAACAATTGCAGTGACTTTCTTTGGATGAGTCCCAGGAAAGAGAAAATATCACACAGGTTGGATGTGATTATTATAACATAAAAACCCAAACACATTTTTCTAGGATTCCTGAATTCAATGACTACCATGCAATATCGGTTACAAATGATATAGGAGTCTGGTGATAATTACATGGAAAGAGGAGGAAGTCAGCTGCATGGAAAGGAAATCTGAAAACCTAAACAGTATAGCTACAAACAAGGTTCAAATAAAGAATATATACCGATTGAAAATCAAAATCATCGTGAAAAGCTTTGCTCCAATGAAATAAGACCTAGAAAAAACAACATAGAGAGCTCAAAGGCAACAGAAAAAATTCAAATATGGCATAACCCTGACATTATATCTCAAAAGAAAACCAATAAAAAAGTTAAAGCCAATACTCTGCAGCTATCATTAGAGCGAATCGACTGTTCAATTTCAAGTTGCTGACCTGGTACTCTGGGACATTATTGACGTTGTCCCTCCAAGAAAGAGTTGGCCCCATTGACTTTTACTGCATCAAGGTCGAAGGGGAAAATTCCATGGGTTTCACTTCCAGCAATTTAACGCCCCCCCGCACAAACTTTTGCGCTTCATCCAACAAATTCATAGGTTTATAATAAAATGTAATTGTGAATGTTGTGTTAGGTGCATATTTTTTTGAAGATGTCATTGTCGATGAACACTTATGTTTATTTGTATTGCAAAACTATCATATCCATTTTATTATTGGTTATATGTTGTACAGGATGGCACCTGAGGTTATGGAGGAACTTCATGGATATGATTTCAAGTGAGCTGCCCATGCTTTCCTTTTACATTCGTATGTTTCCTGCAAGGTTAGTACTTAGCTAAATGATTGTTTTGTTTATCGGATTCCAGGTTATGTTTTACCATGAGAAAATCATAAATGTCAAGGTCAATTTGGAAGTACTTAAATTGGTAACGAAGAGCCTTCTGCAGAGGAATAATGGAAGGAATCAAATCTCAAGTTTGTAAAACATACTGTAAAGGGGAACAAAAAAACACCCTAGCACTCTTTTTGATTGAGATACAAAATTATGATTTTATGATTATGTGGGTCTCTAGAAGAAATCATCTAATTTTCGTCGTTCTAATTTCTAGCTCAACATCTGCCTATTTATTTCTCGTTTGGTGTATGAAGGTCTTGGTTGAAAAGATTGGAGTTCCAAGTCTAAAGACAGGTGATGAAAGTGTCATTGTCAATGGTGGCTCAATGAAATTACGTGCGTGTTTATGCCCATGATCTTCTCTAATAAGATATTTAGTATCTAAAATTGTTGTTTTTTTACAGCAATGCAGTGTATAATGGATATCTACTATTTTCTTTTTCTTTAGTTGTGCATCCCATCAATATTCCCTTTGGGCTGATAGATATATGATATGTTCCCTTCCCTTAAAGCCTCTCTCTTCCTAAAAGGAAAGATGTACATTCTTTTAAATTGGGGAATCCAAGTTAAAAATACGGATCTATCTTATAAGGTGATGGTAGTGCACAAACTTATGTATAATGACTGCAATATGGAATCTCATGTCTTAAGTTCCTAATGCCCACGCAGCTAAAAGTTAATTATATAATCGTGAATGATTATTAAGTAGTATATGTATTCTATTTTCCTAGGCAATATGAGTGTGTTAGCTTCTGGATATTTGTTCCTATTAATCCCAACGCTGCTAGTTACTTCAGAATATAAGACTAGGGATCACAACAACTTGATAGGTATACTGGGTGTGGAGAACGAATCACAAGTGAATCCGGCGGGTGGCAGGATTAACTAGAATTTGAACAGATTCTTTGGTTGGATCAACTGCTTATGCATCTATAACTATATCTACTAGTTCTTGCTTCCAAGCTATAAGTTTATGCTCATGATTATATGCTACTGAAACTATTGGTGGTGGAACTGTATTCGTTATTAAATCCTTTTATAAACTCTTGATTCAATGTAAACAAGTTCCTTAGTATTATCAACAGGGTATGAATCAACTGAATCTGCAACTTATTCTCCAACTAAGTAAATGAGGTTAATGGGTGCTGTTTAAATAGGTTCTACTAGTGATGCTTTCGCCTCGTCAAATAGAACTAGATAATCTCCATTTCGCTTAGGTGCCTTTACCTTCGCTCTACTGGGATATGTTCCTTACTTTACCACCACTCATGCTTCTGTCTTATATGTTAATGTATAATCAACTTAAGACATCCGATTAGTGAAAAAGTCACTTCGATAGTAAGTCATATTAAACTGAGGACCTTGTATAGTTGCATAATACAATAAACAATGATAAGATTAATAACAATACATTGCTTCTTGGTAGACAAGATCAACGAGTGTTGATCCCACTTCCTCCTATGGAATGATCTGTATTTGGATCTGTTGGAACGAGATATCCAAATCATGGCCCCTGACCAATATCTGAGGGATTTGGCTCTATAACTGGAGAGGATATAGGCTATGGAGCTGGAAAGCATCTAGGGTAAGGTGCCACCTTATTATATGATGCCCATACGATCCTAGCTTCCCTTGTATTTGATGCTTCTACCTTCCCTGGTGATTCAAAATTGGATCCACTAGCACTCGAACTGCCTAGGATACGGCATCTCGACCTTTCTCTATCCGTGATGCTGCAGGAAACCTGTAACTGGATTTGGAGCCCCTTAGGAAGGGATCCTGGGACTATTACCGGGACTGGCTATGTTGCTATATCAGCTTCCCGAACATCTGCTTATTCCTCCGTAACTAGCTCTGATGCTTGCTATTATGGGTTTCGACCAACAAGACCAACATATTAGTTTACATTTGTGGATTAATGGCATGAGTTCATACCCCTGGAACCATTATATTTAGACAAAAATTAAGCCACAATATCAATATTGAATCATAATATAAGGAGGGGCCACTAGAGTGTTAGTTTGCTAGGATGCTCAACATTTCAAAGTTCAATTCACACTTTTGTTGTATGGTGCTTTTTTCTATTCCTCGAAGAGATTCATTGTAATTTCTTTTATATTAATTTCTTGTCTAAGTAGGTAAACAGTCATGAGCATCAGTATTATGTTCTTGTGCGTGTTGTATTCTTACATATGATATTATGTTAGACATGTATCTCTTTTTCGTAACACTCTTTAGTATTCCCGAACCAGATATTTTACCCGCGATGAAAATGTTTTATCGGGACCGCAATGGGTATGACCTCCTCATCCTCCTTATAACAAGAAAAAACTGCTCTTTTTGCTCCCTGTATATGGACTCCGGACCAGAATGTCATTGAAGTCAAATGCATACTTACTTGGATTGCATAGTAATCTAGCACTTGCCCATTAGTTTGTTGACTGATAATCAAGCTTGCAGAAAGTAGTTTCAATGCATTGCTTATGCTATTAAGGATTTTATTTTGGGAGATTGAGATGTGTTATAATACCAGCATCGATCCATCATAAACCTGGATCTATTAAGCATAGACAGGGAACAAGAAAAAAATTCCACCTCAAGAAATTGAATCTCTTTCTGGGCTTAATAAATCTGTTTAAGACGGGTCGGTGATGATTTTAATTTTTTTTATTTTGTGAACCAAGAATTTTTTAATTAATTTTTTATTTTCAGAATGGTTTAAGTTTTAACATGCTGCCCCCGATATTGTTGAATGTCTAATGAGTTCTTGCTGTTTAGGTCACCAGTTCATGCTTTTCAATTGGTTGTTGATTAGTTCTGGATAAACTTCCTATGTAGTCTGCTTTCCCGAGGGGTCAGTGGTATCATGATATTCTCCTTGTCGGTGGGATTCTATTTTCGTAATGGAAAAAAATAGATGTAATTACATAAGAATGTAGGGTTGAATTTTTTTAGCCATACCATAAAACTGCGCAAACATGTATTGAGAAAATAAAGAAGCACCTCTTATGCGCTTGTAAAGAGCAGATTAACCATTGATGTAGGAATAAGCAGAACTCCATGAACAAGCTAGTGACATTTTCAAAGAATACAGAGAAAACACCTCAGAAATACCAAAAAATTGATGAATGCAACATCCTTAGCATGAATAGGTTGATGAGTGTACTAAGCTCATACTTATTTTATGATGGAAGTCAATAAGATGTAAAATTGATGAATTTAATTTTGCAGAAGAAATATAAAACATTTGGTTCAAACGACTGTATATGTAAGCTATAAATTTCGGCTCCAAAATTAAAAATAGATTTTATTTTATTAACCCTCGAAACTACAAAATAAATGCAAAATCAGCTTCAAATACACCTGTTTTTGGATTTCCCTTTTTGTGATTTTAGAAAGGATTTAGCACCAAGGATTCTTATATCCGTGTTTCATCAAATTAGTTGTTGGGAATGACTGAAGGATGTTTGTTATCATAGGCAGTAAATGTGCGCCTCAAAAACATGAAGCTGCACTGTTTCTCACATATATTTTGAGTTTTTCTCCTTGGCTAAATTGAAAAACAGGTCGGCATCCCTCAATTTACAAGATGCAAAGCTAGTACAGGATCATGTTGTGAAATTAAACAATTTGCCTCTTGACTGACTTAGCTCAGAGGAATGTGCATGCCTGTCACTACAAGGTGACATTAGTAGTGGATAGGTATGAAGCTGAATGAACAAGTTTTAACTTTTGGAGGGAACCAAGTATTATTTTGCATGTTATATAAATATTTGTATATGCTGTAAAATTTGATGGAGTATCTAGCATGTAATCCATTCAGTGGGGAGCATAGGGTGATGCTATGGATTATTTAGTATGCTATTATATTAATTATATCATTATGTTGGCACAAGTTATTAGAGTGACTACCAGACATTATTGGTTTCAAACACATAGGACTTGCATGGTAATTGCGTGAGTGAAGAGGAAGTCACATGCTCGTAAAAAAAACCTAAACAAGGTACCAGAAGCATCAAAGTGTTAACAATTGCAGTGACTTTATTCAAGGATGAGTCCCAGGAAAGAGCAAATATCACATAGGTTGGATGTGATTATTATAACTTAAAAACCCAAACACATTTTTCTAGGATTCCTGAATTCAATGACTACCATGCAATATCGGTTACAAATGATATAGGAGTCTGGTGATAATTACATGGAAAGAGGAGGAAGTCAGCTGCACGGAAAGGAAATCTGAAAACCTAAACAGTAAAGCTACAAACAAGGTTCAATTAAAGAATATATACCGATTGAAAATCAAAATCATCGTGAAAAGCTTTGCTCCAATGAAATAAGACTTAAAAAAAATAGCATAGAGAGCTCAAAGGCCATAGACAAAATTCAAATATGGCATAACCCCGACATTATATCTCAAAAGAAAACCAATAAAAAAGTTAAAGCCAATACTCTGCAGCTATCATTAGAGCAAATCGACTGTTCAATTTCAAGTTGCTGACCTGGCACTCTGGGACTTTATTGACGCTGTCCCTCCATGAAAGAGTTGGCCCCATTGACCCTTACTGCATCAGGGTCGATGGGGAAAATTCCATGGGTTTCACTTCCAGCAATTTAATGCCCCCCCGCACAAACTTTTGCACTTCATCCAACAAATTCATAGGTTTATAGTAAAATGTAATTGTGAATGTTGTGTTAGGTGCATATTTTTTTGAAGATGTCATTGTCGATGAACACTAATGTTTATTTTTATTGAAAAACTATCATATCCATTTTATTATTGGTTATATGTTGTACAGGATGGCACCTGAGGTTATGGAGGAGATTCATGGATATGATTTCAAGTGAGCTGCCCATGCTTTCCTTTTACATTTGTATGTTTCCTGCAAGGTTAGTACTTAGCTAAATGATTGTTTTGTTTATCGGATTCAAGGTTATGTTTTACCATGAGAAAATCATAAATGTCAAGGTCAATTTGGAAGTACTTAAATTGGTAATGAAGAGCCTTCTGCAGAGGAATAATGGAAGGAATAAAATCTCAAGTTTGTAAAACATACTGTAAAGGGGAACGACAAACAACCTAGCACTCTTTTTAATTGAGATACAAAATTCTGATTTTATGATTATGTGGGTCTATAGAAGAAATCATCTAATTTTCATCGTTCTAATTTCTAGTTCAACATCTGCCTATTTATTTCTCGTTTGGTGTATGAAGGTCTTGGTTGAAAAGATTGGAGTTCCAAGTCTAAAGACAGGTGATGAAAGTGTCATTGTCAATGGTGGCTCAATGAAATTACGTGAGTGTTTATGCCCATGATCCTCTCGAATAAGATATTTAGTATCTAAAATTCTTGTTTTTTTACAGCAATGCAGTGTATAATGGAGTTATATCTACTAATGGTTAAGCCTCATCTTTAGAGCTTTTTTTAATATTTATAGGTAACTTGATGGATCTATAGGCCACTGTTGTAAAAAAGGGCCATCCTCATTGGAGTGATGGATCTATATTATGTGTCATGGTTTTCTTTATGATCCCACTTTATGACATATTTATGAAATAAGCTCTATGCATCATCAGTTTTTTTTGGATATTTCCAATTTGGTTTTAGCATGTTTGTAGTGTTTTCTAACCATAGTAAAGATGTATGTGTAGAGAGTCACTATGTTTTAATTAATACCTATAAAGGAATGCCAAGTTATTATAATCGAATAATTAATAGTGAAAGGGTGTTTTTATGCCAAAGTAGTAGTATATAATGTGTGTTAACCTATGCAAGTAGTATGGCGTGTACATGCTTTTTGCAACATCTCTTCATTGAAGTTTGATTACATTTTTCCTCGTACTTGAAGAATTTAGTATTATTAAATGCCACTTCCAGCAATTTAATGCCCCCCCGCACAAACTTTTGCGCTTCATCCAACAAATTCATAGGTTTATAGTAAAATGTAATTGTGAATGTTGTGTTAGGTGCATATTTTTTTGAAGATGTC
>LPNX010341348.1:7149-117528 GCA_001517045.1 Pseudotsuga menziesii
CGCAACCATATGATTCACTTAATATTAATAGAGTGAAAATAGATGCAGATAAATCAACAACCAAATACATTACTAAAGTCCCTCTCTCATTCTGGTACAAACACTTAAAGAAGATTAAAATATCAATTGCCTCAGAGAACTCACAAGTGTGGGTTTTCTATGTGTAAACGAATCCCCTAAAGAACGACCTACTTTGATTGACATTGTGGGTGTACTCCAAAACATCTGAGAGGTCCATTTCTAAGAGTTGTTGGCATTCCGACCAAGTATAACACATTTGTTGGGTAGTTCAAGTACTAATCAAGGCAATAAAAAACGCAATAATCAAGGCAATAAAAAATGCATATGCGATATATCGCATATGCATTTTCTAAATGTTCCATATCGCACTTGCGATATATCGCATATGTGTTTTGTAAATGTTACATATCGCATATGCGATATATCGCATATGTGATATTTAACATTAAAACACGCATATGCGATGTACATTTCCACGAACCTTAGCCTTGTGTTTGGGCTCGGGTTATTCCCAACGTACCATCAATAACGCATATGCGTTCCTGATTTGCACTTCAAAAGTGCGTTTTTTATTTCCTAAGTGGCACCAAAAAGTGGAACCAACTTCGTGTGAGCGCCCTTATTCCTATAAAAATAGAAAATCTACAAATGTGTTGAAGATTCTAGTAGGATTGTATCTCAAGGAAAGGCTTCTTGAATCCATGGGAATTAAGGTGGGAAAATGGAAATATAATCAAACATTAAATTGGAAAATTTTGTTTTTACATATACCATATATGAAGGACAAAACTAATTACAATTATATAAATCATTCAATAAAATAATTTTATTAGTTTTATTACATTTAAAATAGTGAAACTAGTGAAATGACATTTATTGTAGTATTTTTTGGTAAGTTATCACGATCTATATTACTTTAAATCTATATTACTTTAAACTGAATTTACAAAAAGTATTAGACCATAGGATAAGAAAAAAAATGACCATTTAAGGTCCAAAATATCTTTTTAATCTTGATATAGTAGTAAAAAGAGACTACTATAGCCTTAGTCTACCTATGATAACCAGGATTCAAAACAAAACTTCTAGAAAATAATGAAACTATTATTCTCATTCATTGTCAGAAATATGAATTAAATGCACTTCTTGCCATGATAGGATTTAGGACTTGATGTAGGAGGTGAGGAAACAAAGTCTAATCCTATAATTTCCTTGACGAAAATGTTCATCTCGACTTGAATTTTCATGTTTTTTATTATAGTTCATCCATCTACATCAACATTCCATTCCTCTCTTCCTAGTTATCAAGAAGGACTATTCCCAACTTAGACTTGACCTACCCGGATAAAGATAAACTATTTTGTAATATTTTGAATCTCAAGTGCAAGTATATCTAGTGTCTTTCACCATGGAATCATATCTACAACAATGTCGTTGGTTTTGACAAACTCATGTACTCTGTTTTAATACACACCTCTATCTTGGAGATTTTGTCATGAATTGGAGCAGGAATTTGGTTGAGTTAAGTTCCCTTGGATTCCCCTCTTCCATCGGTGTACCCTTCACTTGCTTTTCATTGCGAAGATAGTCCCTGAGACTGGGCAAAGAATGAAACAATAGACACAAAGAGAAGAGACCTAGAGATTTAAATCAAGGAGAAATAAGAGACTCCAACAGGGCGTAGAAGGAAAAGAAGTTAAATGATTCCCGAATTGAGAATAACCGGCAATAGAAAAATCCTCCACATAGAGCGCCCACAACACAAAGATGGAAAGAAAGTGCCAAACATACAGAGGAATAGATAGAGTCTTATCGAATAGACGTGCATGTCTAATTCTTGAACCCACTGCGCACTCCTCAACATCATTTACTCAGTCATATCACCTTTAAACCAAGCTATCATATCCTACCATGAGAATTGAATACCCAAGAGCCTCACCATCGACATATGATCAACTAAGGAGATCAATATTATCAAGGAAAGATCTATACCAAGTATAGGGGACCTACTCACACGAGTCCATCATTTTTATCCTTCGTTGTCATCAAATTGAAGTCTCACTCCCTGCCATCATTCATTTGTCCCTTGTCTCACTACTGTGTTTATGCTTGGTTGAGGCATGGCCAAGTGGGAGGCTTGCCATTTGTCGTATCACCTCTCTTTGACCCCATTTGAGGGATCATAGAAAATGATTTATTAAGTGGACAAACTCAATTTGTTTTAGATGGAGCTATTTTTTGCCAAGGTAAAACTCTTTATTGATTTATTGGTTTTCCCAAATTTCAATAATATGAGTGGGTTTAAAGTAGACCAAAACCCTTAATTTAATTTTTGGGTGAAGGATCACTACAGAAGATGGGATTTAAGATTGGGAAAAGTATGATCATCATTTTCTAAAGGTAACCACTACAAACCAATGTTAGATCCTCAAAATTCCGTTGAATTGGATTTCCTTAAAAAAAGGGGGGACAAGAGAAATTTCCTCCTTACATGAAAATCTTAGTCCATTAACATGAATGACTAGATTTATCATGAAAAAGTGGTTTGGTTGGTAGTAGCATAGATTTATTCCATTAACATGAATGACTAGATTTATCATGAAAAAGTGGTTTGGTTGGTAGTAGCATAGATTTAGAGGACCATTATTGTTATGTGGTGCAATGAAAGTAATAGATACAAACCATAACATGCTTCCATAATAATAAATAAAATAAAAAATGTGTAGGATCATAGAGACAAGATCCATGTTGGTCTTGGGAGAAGACATAGTTATGGATAAAGTGATGGAGATGAAGAGTAAAGCACTCACAAGTAAGTTCTTTGACAAATTAAGCTCAAAAAAATTGTGGGTTAATTGGTTGATGAGGTTACACACAAGTCGTACGACTCATACTCCTCTACATCACCATCTAGTAAGAAGATGGTGAGATTTTACCTTCAACTCATTAGAGGATTTAGATATGATAGGCAAAAATAGAGTGTTAACTCTTAAAAAAATGTCACCATATTTTGATTAGCACCATTTTGTATTTGTATCAAAATCTCCGAAGCCCTTTGGATTCAAAGTGATTATAACAATAGGAAACTTGTTGGGACCTTTGTTGATTTTTATTATTCCAATAAAAATAGAAAATCTACAAATGTGCTGAAGATTCTAATAAAATTGTATCTCCACTTCTTGAATCCATAAGAATTAAGGTGAGAAAATGGAAATATACTCAAACATCAAATTAAGGTGGGAAAATCGAAATATACTCAAACATGAAATTAAGAAAATTATTTTTACATATATTATATATGAATGACCAAACTAATTACAATTATATAAATCATTCACTATTATAATGTTATTAATATTATTACATTAAAAATAGTGAAAGTAGTGAAATGACATTTATCATAGGATTTTTTTTGTAACTTACGAGGATCTATATTACTTTAATAGAATTTACAAAAAGTCAAAAAAATTTCTAAAAAGTAACTAAACTATATATATATATTATTCTCATTCATGATTAGAAATAGGAATTAAATGCACTTCTTTCCCATGAGAGGATTTAGGACCTAATGTAGAAGGTGAGGCAACAAAGTCTAGTCCTATAGTTTCCTTGATGATAATGTTCATTTAGGCTTGAATTTTCATGGTGTTTCCTATATTCATCTATTTACATCAACATTCCATTCCTCTTGTCCCAACTATCAAGAAGGACCACTCCCAACAAAGGCTTAACCTACTAATAAAGATCAACTATTTTGTAATATTCGAATTTCGAGTGCGAGTATATCTAGTGTTTTTAACCATGGACTCATATCCACAACAATGTCGTTGGTTTTGACAAACTTTTACGCAGTTTTAATCCACACCTTTGTCTTTGCGATTTTGTCATGAATTGGAGCATGCATTTGGTTGAGTTAAGTGGCCTTGGATTCCACAGATGTTGCTTCCCCTCTTCCATCGTCATACCCTTTACTTTCCAGTCATTGTGAAGATAGTCCTTGAGATTGGGTATTTTGAATGAAAAAATAGACACAAAGAGAAGATACCAAGAGATTCAAATCAAGGAGAAGTAAGAGACTCCACCAGGCCGTAGAAGGAAAAGAAGTTTAAGGATTCATGAACTGAGACTAACAACCAATAGAAAAATCATCCACATAGAGCGCCCACAACACAAAGATGGAAAGAAAGTGCCAAACATACGGAGGAATAGACAAAGTCTTACTGAATAGACATGCATGTCTCAGTCTAATCCTTGAACCCACTGGACACTCCTTGACATTATATGCTGAGTCTTATCACTCTTAAACCAAGGTATCATATCTTGCCTTGAGAATTGAATACCCAAGAGCCTAACCATCGACACATGATCAACTAAGGAGATCAACATTTCCAAGGAAAGATACCAAGTATAGGGGACCTGCTCGCACGAGTGCATCATTTTTGTCCTCGGTTGTCATCAAAGTGAAGTCCCACTCCCTGCCATAATGTGTTTTTCCCTTGTCTCACTATTGTGTTTATGCTTGGCTGAGGCATGGCCAAGTGGGAGTCTTTCTCTCTGTTGTATCGCCTCCCTTTCACCCCATTCGAGGGATCATAGAAAATGATTTAATAAGTGAACAAACTCAAATTATTTTAGATGGACCTAATTTTTGGTGGAATAAAGCTTTTTATTGATTTATTTGCTTTTCCAAATTTCAATAATATGAGTGGGTTTAAAGTAGACCAAAACCTTTAAAGACAAAGTTCCATAGCTAAAATTCTACAACTTTGAAAATAATTTTTTTCAAATTTAAGATAATTTTTTTATTAAAAAAATGAGTTCATACCTAACAAATTTTAAAATAAATGCTTAAAAAATAAATTATATTCTTTAATTATTCTGATTAATTACTTTATCAAATATAATATTTATACTTTTAAGCAATTGATTAAACTACAATTGGGGTAGTCTATGGGTTCATGATTGGTATTAAGGCTAGATACTAATAAAAACACACAATTGGGGTAGTATATGGGTTCATGATTGGTATTTATACTAATAAAAAAAACACATGATTTTGTTGGAGTTTGCATTACTATATAGCTTTTGGTCTTATAGGAAGACCTAAAGATGATTGTAATCACATAAAGATGTAAAGGATTATTTCAAATAATTTGATTTTTCTTAAATAAGGATAATATATTCTATATCTTTAAAAAAATATTAAGAAAGGCACACACTACTTTACAATATCTTTTTTAAGATCGTTTCAAGATATCTGATTCCATGTTCTACGTAATTTGATTTTAAGTTATAATAAACAATATATAAGTAATAAATATGGTATAAACTAAATTTATATAGATTAACCTAAACTCTAAACAATTTGCATTCAAAATTTGGCATTTTTTCAGGCCAAAATCCTGCATTCAAAATTTGGCATTTTTTCAGGAAATTACTGAAATGACAGTTTTCTGTAATTGAAATTGCATAATAAAAACGCCCCAAAGTAATGGAAAACCTGAATCTATTTTTCTAAAAAAAAACTGCATTTTCAATAACAAATATTATTGCCATATTCTAACCAAACTCCTTAAGAAAGATGCAAATCCTCAAGTTTACCCAAGTTGGTATACATACATATCATTTATTACTTGCCTGTCAATTGCTTATTATTTTATTTGTCAAATCCTGTCAATTGCATATTGTTTTATTTGTCAAATCCTCATGTTTGCCCAAGTTGATGTACATACATATCATTTATTACTTTAATGTCAATTGCATATTGTTTTATTTGTCATGTGATGTACTACAATGAACTTTTGATTAATTGAGCTAGATAAATGTCGAAGATCTGATGTACATTTTGAATACAGTTATTTCTGACATTCGAAGTTTCTGTTCCTTTCAACCTCCACATTCATGGCGACGACGTACATACCCAGCACTTGTTCTTCAGATATTTGTGGCGACTACGTCCCTATCCAGCGTTTCTTAGCAGCCTAAATGTTACAATCTCATGAAGGCACGACGGAATTTAGCAGTGAAATATTAAATGTAGCAATCGCCCCGTCACTGCCTACCATCTGGCCGGGTTATTGTCAGCGTTTTTGTGCAAGAGTTTCTCAACCAAATTGAATGCACTTACTCTTTGGCTCACCAACTCGTCCAAGAGTATTTGACATAACCAGAGTCTTTCTATTTATGGGAGTGGAACGTATTTATTATTATGTTTAGGAATGTAGATGGAAACAGCAAGTTAATGGCGTTAACTTTGTTGTCAATTTTCTTATTTATGACACTGAGTTATTGTAGGGTTAAGAATTGGACAGAGCAGCAACAAAAAGTTAATGGTAGAAGTTTGATTGTCTAAATTTAGAGCTTCATTTAACAGAATGGGCCATCAATAACTCTATTATATAAGTTTAGACATGAATATACAAACAACAAAAAAATAAAACTAATGGTTAAGGGTTGACTTTACTGTAAAAATAATGGTTAAGGGTTGACTTTACTGTCATCTAATATCTCAATACATTTATATATATCCAAATTAAATGTTACAGCATAATGATTCTTATGAATTTTATAGCCAAATACATGGTAGCCAAATAAGGCTTTGGTTTATTCTTAAAATTTTATAGAAAATCACTTTCTATTAGAAGCTCAAGGTATTACATCTGAGTTTCATAGTATTTGTTACAATACAAACCTTTATAACCTCCTAACTTGCCAAAACTATAGTGAGCTTAGATAATGAGCTTAGAAAGCTTCTTGGCAAAAGTTTTGAGCACAAAAACAAGATTTTAAAGTAAACCAAGTATTATCTTCTTAAGGTCACAGAAACCAAAATTTATCTCAATAGACTTTAATAATCCTGATCATCATTATATATCAGTATTCATACCTGTGATTGAGTAAGAGGCATAGCTTAATAACACCCAACCTAAAAACATATTACAAACACAATGAAATCTTTCAAATAATATTTTTTTTCTTAAATTTTATATATTATATAACGTTATGTTTTTTCTTGAATTTTATATATTATATAATGTATTTTTGTTCTTAAAATAAAACCTAGTATCCAGCGTTTCTCAGCAACCTAAACATTACAATCACATGAAGGGACGATTGAATTCAACGGTGAACTATTAAATGCAGCAATTGCCGCCTATCTGCCTTCAATCTGGTTTGGTTCTTGTTACGTTTTTGTGCAAAAATTTCTCAATCGAATTAAAGGACACTTATTGTTTGCCTCACCAACTCATTGAAGTTTCATTGACATACTGAGAGTCCTTCTATTTATGGTTCAGTGGACCAACTTTTTTCATGTAGGTTTACGAAATGGATATGCAAACTACAAAGATAATTACGTCAACTTTGTTGTCAATTTCACCATAATGAGTTGAGAGTTATTTTATTTATGAGACTGTGTTTTTAGGTTTAAGAATTGGACAGAGCAATAACAAACTTTTGAATATCTAAATTTAGAATTTAATAAAATTTATTTATTTCATTCTCAAAAACTCATTTTTAACTGTCTTAAGATTAGACAATGAATAAGAATATAACAAAATTAATGGTTGATTTTAGTGATTAAATTAAATTTGTTGTTTATATAAGTTCAAAGTAGATGATGGATCATCATTGTTGAATATGACTATAAAAAAGAAATAAATCAAATTACATAAAATTTATATTACAATTCTAATAATAAGAAAATGAATTATACAATAATATTTTAAATAAATAATAAAAATCTTTTCCAATATTTTTATACAATATATCCAAATCAAATGTTCCAAAACAATGATTATATATATATCTTTATTTATTTATTGTATATGTAAATTTTCATTAAGACAACTATTATTGTATGTTTATTTATCTCATTACATACATATATATATATATATATATATATATGATCCAATATATATGTCTTATTGGGACATGCTTAGTAAGGGTTATATTATATATATTTAACTTTATATTTTTTTTGGGTCATAAAATGTTTTTTTTCAAAATCTTCATTCTTTTTTAAATTTTAAGAAATACTAACTTTTTCTAAAATTGTAGGCTTAAAAAATCTGGCTTGCCAAAAGTGTAAGAACTAAAACTACTTATGATTGAAAAACAATTTAACAATACAAAATCCAAATACCTATTACCCTAACAAATTATTTGTGATAATATGTTTTTTCTGTAATAATCATAAAACTACTTATAAATTAAAAATAACTTAATAAGACAAAAACCAAATACCTATTACAAAATCACAAATTACTTGTGATAATATGTTTTTTCTATAATAACCATAATAAACCTATACTACTAATGATAAATCATAAACAATAGTTATTTTCTTCTTTCAAATAATATTATATGTATCCCTCTTTCAAATACATAAGTTATAATACTAGTATAGCCACAAGTGGCAGGTGAATGCTGATAGGCATAATTAACTGCTTAGTTTTGTAAAGATAGCTGCCCTTAAACAAAGGCTAAATTATATGATGTCATATTCATTATTCATACCATATTGTGAGAGTTAATATAGGCATAAAACAAATACTATTTAATAAACAAACAAACAATAAAAACAAATTGTTACATATATCTTTAACCACCTTTTTAAATGAAATTTATTTAAATCTTAATCAAAATACATTTAAGCATAACAAAATATACTTGTTACACTTAAATTAATCTTATTGATTCGCGCTCAAACAAATACAAAATATAAAATAATATCTAAATACCTATCCCCATAATCAGATAACTTTTTATTCTAATTTTTATTATCCTTGAATTTTGCCCCATAAATCTAGGTTGTAAATTCCGTTTCTGTGTCGTATTCCATGTAGTTTACCTATGCCATTCGAAGTTTATGTTCCTTTCAACCTCCACATCCAGAGGAAGTTTATTGGTCTTCAGACGATATTTGTGCGACGGCGTCCTTGTCCAGCCTCCCTCGGCAGAGTATTCCGTGCCGAAGGCCAGGGTATTATTGTTTTGGATAACCCGTTGACTAAGTATTAATTTGCATTAACTAAATGTAAATGAAAAAAAAAATTATTAATATTAATATCAAAATTTTTACAAATTGAATTATAATTTGAAGCATTATTGACAGCAACGGCCTGGATATTGGAAATAAATCCTGGGTTTAACAATGCTTTAAATTTGTCATTTTCAACCACAGCTACTTACTTGTTTTATATGGGAATAAACCATCCTCAATTTTCTGCTTGTTTTATATGGGAATAGACCACCCTCAATTTTCTGGTTTCAGAATTGGACAAGGCAACTAAAAAGTTAATGGTCGACTTTGCTGTCAATTTCGGTATTGAAAAGTTGAGAATTATTTTATTTATGAGTGAGCTGGTTTGGTATGGGTTTAAGAATTTATAACGTTAATGATTGACTTTATAACCGATGCGATTCTTAACTTAAAATCCTTTTCAATCCTCATTTATGAGAATGAGCCATCCTGAACTCTATTATAAGGGTTTATGTGCATGGAGTACAGTTTTGCATGGTTGACTTTTGCATGGAGTACAGTTTTTTTTGGCACGGTATCATTATTATTATGTGCATGGTTTTCATGGAGTACAGTTTTTTTTGCACGGTTTAAATGGAATTTGTAAAGAAACTTCTAAAACCTCATATAATAAGGTTAAATTTGTATAATTTAGGTGTTCTATGTTTTTAGGGTTTAAATCTATCTATATATTCAGAAAAGTTTAGTTTAAACATAAAACCATTTCAATAGGAATAGGTGTTTTTTGCTGGGTATAAATTTGAACAAATCTGATGGGAATTTTCCAAAATCTAAGTTACCTTTGTTAAGTTTTGGAATTTTCGATACCATAGGAGTTTTAGAGGATGCTGAATCCGTTTTTAACATCAAAATTGTCATTAAAACATAGTTAACTACAGATTCTGCAAAATTAAAAACACTACATTCTAACAAAAAAAATGGCAAACGAACCCAGATAGTCCAATTTTTAGACAGCTCATAAAACACAATTTGAACCTGGCAAATTTCTAACTTATCAAAAACTTGCCAAACATAGAACTATTATAGTTCTTAGTTTGAATTTATCATCTATCTAAGTTTAGACAGTATATAAGAAAATAGCTTTGTAGTAGCTAACTATAGAGCTATTACATGTTAACTTAGAGTTGAGAGTGATCTTTACATTTTTAAATTGCTTTGTATAATTTAATAGCTATAGCATTGAACTTATTTTTTATTATAGATATTTAAATAAAAAGAATATGTAAGGTTTTTTTTAATGAAATAATGAATCATATTATATGAGCTTTTTTCACTGATTCAATTTCTTCATAATTCTACTATTTAGTTTCTCATGTAGATCATATCAGATTTGCAGTGTAAAAATTGGACAATTTTGATGGGAATAAGTAGATTTTTTCAACACAATTTTGAAAACATTTAATAATAATTTTTCAAAATCTATGTCTGGAATTTTAAGTGTTTTAGAGATTTCTACAGATATTGAATCTATTTTTATCATCAAATTGATTATTAAAAATAAAATAAAAATTGCATTCCAACATCGATTTATTAAACTAACTTCTATAAGATCAGGTGAAAGGTTATAGAAAGTTTAGTACAGACTTCAAAAATGAGTTATTCAGGTTATAGAAGTTTAGTCAAGGCTTCAAAAATGAGTTGTTCAATCAGTTAAGACTTCGAAATTGTAACCATCTGACAGACCATCTTTGGTCCATAAATCCCAGCTGTAAACAGTAATTTTGATTTGTGTTTCTACTTAGACTACTGTTAGCTCTGACATTCGAAGTTTCTATTTCTTTCAGACCTCCATATCTACGTCCAACGCATGCCCTGTGGCTTCAAGATTAAAATTTCATGAAGGCAGAGAAATTAGTAATGGACGACATTGAGTTTTTTGTTTAAGTGAAAAAACAAACTTTTACTTATTATGAGAACTTTGGAATGGTTTTAAGATTTATTAAAAAATGTATTTTAACAATAAAGTTGAAAAAGGCTGAAAATTGAATTTGTCTATTTATTAACTTATTTGAATTGGTCTTGCAATAAGCTATTAAAAGTTTTTTTTAATTTTTAAACTTGTTTTCTTGGATTATAAAAGCCTTTTTACAATGGTCTTGCAATAAGCTATTAAAAGTGTTTTTTTTTCTTTAAACTTGTTTTCTTGGATTATAAAAGCCTTTTTCCTGTTTTGCAAGGAAAATGTTACAGTAAAAACTGTTCCTGAATTATAAAAGTTGTTTTCCTGTGTTGGAAAGAATGGGTAGTAAAAACTTGTTTTCTTTGTTTTCTTTGGTGTAAGGAAACAAGTCTAATTGTTTAAGATCCTAAAATAAAAGATAGGTTAAAAGATAGGTTAGGAGTGAAAAGGAAAAATCTGCTCTTTACTTAGTGAGTGTCTTATTACAAATTGTCAACTAAATTATGATAAATTTTACAACTTTAAATGAGATTTAGGATAGACTAACTAAGATGAGACAAGTGTACTGTAGAGATTGATTCTAAGTTGTCATTCAAAATTCGAAGCAAACAATTATATATAACTGGTAGATGATGAATGGATAACTCCTAGCCATGCATGGATAACTCATAACTAATGAATGGGTAACCAACAGTTCATGGTAGATAACTAGAAAAATGTGAAATAAAAGAAAGAATATAAAAAATAATTGATACTTGATAAATCCATAACATGTAGATTGTCGGTTATAAGTGTATCTAGGAATGCATAACTTATAATTGAACCACTTTAACTAGAAAAGTATGAGAAATAAAATAAAAAAAATCAAATTATGTTTCATTCCATTTTATCTCTCAACTGTTTAATCCTTATAGACCTGATTTAACCACAAACTATATACATATAGTAATTTACTTCAAAAAAATATTTCTTAACCAATAAACTTAAATATAAGGAGCAATTCATTCTCGACCAAAACTGTTTTGAATTGAATGTGAAGAGCCATTATTTCTTAACTAGGATGCCTTCAAATTGAATGTAAAAAGCAATTCTCAACCAAATTTCAAATAAAAAATTTGTGTGGCTCACCAAATTTAAGACCTAATTATGAAAACGCCGGGGATAAACAGGATGCCTTCAAATTGAATGTAAAAAGCGATTCTCAACCAGATTTCAATTAGAAAACTTGTGTGGCTCACCAAATTTAATACCTACGCATTATGGAAACGCCGGGCATAAGTAGAATGACCAACTTCATGTAATATTCTTGACATGCATTTGATTACAGTGTATCTGACATTAACGAGAGAGTCATTCTTTCTTCAAGTGTGACATCCCATCCTCCCAGGGAAGGAAACAGTAATTAAGTGTATTTATGGAAATCTGACATGGTCAGCTTAGAAAGGATAGTGGAAAACAGATCCTTTTAGATGACTAAAAATACATTACATGCTATTTGGTATTAAATGTCATGGCAGTTGTACTGTGTGTCGTTGGATCTCAATCAGGTTGAAATCCAAGGGTCGGCACACAGTAAGACGGTCAGCACACAGTACGACAACCGTTAATGCGGAATAGCATGTAATGTATTTTTAGCCCTTCTAGATAGCTTTGTTAAATGAAGGACATGAGGATATGAGACAGTGGTGGTGATTATATAGGTGCATTAAATGAAGAAGTTAAAGGTATGAAGAAGTTAACAAAAAAAAATTATATAATATGATAATAATTAGTAGAGCTACAAGTAAAGTGGTAGATGAACGGATAGGCATAGTTAGCCACTTAGATTTGTGGAGATGGTTGGTTGTTAAACAAGGACTAAATATGATGTACTAATTACCAAATAAACATTAAATTGATTAATATAAACAAAAAACAACTACTATTTTATAATAATAAAAAAACCATTATGGTTACCCCTTTCTTTAACCACCACTTAAGTAAGGATTAGTTCAAGACCTATTAAAAAATGGTGTTAATACAAAGATAATAAACCCCTATGCAGCTCAAGTTGTGTTAGTTTGAAAGAAGGGCCGATAATTTAGATTTATGCATAGATTATAGAGGGTTAAACAAAATAACAATCCCATTCATGGATAACATGGACTGCTTACAAGAACAAGTTCCCAATCCCATTCATGGATAACATGTTGGATGAGCTTCACGAAGCGAAATATTTTTTTAAACTTCATTTAAGATCTGGTTACTATCAATTCAGGGTCATACTAGAAAACGTCACAAAGACTGCTTTTCATACTCATGGAGGACACAATAAATTAAAAGTAATGCCTTTTGGATTAATAAACGCCCTCGCTACATTCCAAGTAGTTATGAATGAACTATTTCATCCATACCTGAGGAAATTTTTATTGGTCTTCTTTAATGACATCCTAATATACATCAAAACATGGAAGGGACATTTGAAGCATCTAGAACAAGTATTATATTTCCTGGAAGAAAACCAATTCTACTCTAAGAGATCAAAGTGTACATTTGGCAAGCAAGAGGTAGAGTATCTTCGTCATATTATCTCAAAAGGAGTCAAAGTGGATCCAAAGAAAATCAAAGCAATAGACAAATGGCCCAACCAAAGAATATATCCAAGTTGAGAGGATTTTTAAGGTTAACCGATTATTATTGAAGATTCATCAAGAATTATTCTCACTTAACGGCTCCACTAACAAACCTCCTTATAAAGAATTCCTTTCAATGGGATGATGAAGCAGGAAGATGTCTTGAGACGTTGTAACAAATTATGCCTACAACTCTTGTTTTGGCAACATCCAACTTTTCAAAATCATTTGTGATTGAATGTGATGCTTCAGGGTTTCGGATAGGAGTCGTCTTAATGTAAGAAGGTCATCCAATTGCTTTTGAAAGCAAGAAGTTAAACAAAAGAGAATGCTTACAATCCACTTACAACAAGGAGATGCTTGCCATCATGCACACACTAACAAAATGGTGATAATACCTTATGGGAAGCAAGTTCATGATCTGTACCGATCATAATAGTTTGCAACAATTGTTACAATAAAATACGTCAACGACCAAGTAACAAAAGTGAATATAGAAACTTGCTACATTCGATATGGAAATATTACATAGAAGGGGAAAAGACAACGTTGTAGCAGATGCTCTATCACGAAAAGATGAACACTTGCACAAGTTTGTGCCATATCAATATTAATGCTATAATAGCTAAACGAAATTCGAACTATATATGACAAAAATTCAACGGTTTGCTCCATAATTAACAATATAAATCAATACCCAAATTTTGAATGGAAAAAAGACCTCTCATGGGACAAGGGATGAATTTACTATAGTTCCAATTCAAATTTTAAAACCAAAGTGCGTAAAGAGTCACATGGTTGTCCAACTGTTGGACACGTAGGGTTTTTCAAAACATATATTATAATGCAAGGAAATCATTTTTTTCGAAATGTATGAATGCAAAAATTCAAAAGTATGTCGCGAAATGTGACATTTGTCAAAGAAATAAAAATGAGAATATCTCAAGTCCTGGGCTACTCCATTCACTACATACCCCAAATAAAAAATGGGAAGACATTTGAATGGATTTCATTACAGGTTTACCCATGTGAGATGGGAAGGACAAAATATTGGTAGTAGTGGACAGGTTGACCAAATATGCACATTTTATGGGGGTAAGAAAAATTGACTCCTCCAAAACAATTGAATCATTTTGCAAGAATACCAACAAGTTGCATGGGTTTCCAAAGATCATCGTTAGTGACAGAGAGGCTAAATTTAAGGGAAATTTTCGAAGAGAATTCTGTAAACAAATTGGAATCACTAAACATGAGCTCAGCTTACCATCCCCAAACAGATGATCAAACATAAATCACCAATAAATGTTTAGAAACCTACCTATGTTGTTTCGTAACAAATAAGCAAAATAAATGGTTTCTATGGTTACATCTCGACAAATGGTGGTATATTTCCACTTATCATACATCCACCAAAATGACGCCATTCCAATCTCTCTACGGATATGAACCCCCAAAATGGAAGGATCTTGTTACCAACCAGCCAAGAGTTGCATATGTAAGTGACCATTTAGAAGATAATTAAAAAGTCGTTCAAATACTAAAGGGTGAGTGCAAGAAGATGATGGACCTTTTTGGCGCGTTAGATGCAATAGAAACCTGAAAAATCAGGCATCCCTCAACTTACTTGGATTTTTTGANAAACACTGCGCTGCCCGTCGAAATCGCGTTTCTGATAATGAAAATGAACTCGGGACTGTGTATTTTTTTTTTTTTATAATTTACATATCGCGTGCGCGTTTTATAACTACAAAACGCGTGCGCGTTTTGTAGGTATATAACGCGTACGCGTTTTATAGTTATATAACGCATGCGCGATGTGGTTTCCTATCCTACATGTCATATGACATGTCAGGCTGGGGTTGAACCATACCAAGTGCTATGTCAGGCTCGGGTTGATGTATTTTTTGGTAGAATGATGTTGTTTTTGAAAACTAGGATTGCATCTTAAAGGTCCATCATCTTCTTGCACTGACCCTAAAGGAGAATCTAAATACCACCACAAATCGAATGAAACAACAAGTAGGTCGGCATCGAACAAAAAGAGAATTTGAAGTTGGAGACTGAGAATTTGTAGGACTACAACCCTATAAGCAGTTATCACTTAAACAAGGAGGGAATAATAAACTAGCTCCAAGGTTTTATGGTCTGTATCATATCAACAAGAAGATTAGTCATGTGTCATATGCATTGGACTTACCAGCTACAAGCCTAATCCACAATGTTTTTCATGTATCATGTCTAAATAAAGTGATCTAGGTCAAAACCAAAAAGCACAAACTATGCTCCCCTTATTAGATAAAGGAGGAATTATATTCGAGCCAAAATCTATTATTGCTACCAAAGAAAAGGGACTGTGAACTTAAATAATTAAATAGTATCTTATCAAATGAAAGAATCTTCCTGAAGAAGATGCATCATGGGAATCAAAACACTTGCTTTGAGGACAATGCAAATTTTAAGAGAAAGGCAATGTTACTGAAATTAATATTAAAATAACAAATAATTATTGTGTATTAATATTTAATACATATTATTTATTTCATCGGGTCAACTTTTATTTGCAATGCCATTGCCTATTTCAATCAAAATCCTATGCCTCCCTTTGAAGTTATGGTCACACAAAGTGATTATAACAATAGGAAACTTGAAGAGGACATTTGTTGATTTTGATTATTCTTATAGAAATAACAAATCTAGAATGTGTTAAGAAGATTATGGTATAATTATATTTTAAGGAAATGCTTTTTAAATCCATAGAAATTAAGGTAAGAAAAATGAAAATATACTTAAATATTAAATTGAAAAATTGTTTTTACAATATAAAATTAATGTTATTAAGTTTGTAACATTAAAAACAATAAAATATCATTTATCATTAAAAATGATTATTGGACACCATGGAATTTATAGATAAAGCTGTGCAATTGAAGTTCTACAATTATGAAAGAAAATTTTTACAAAAATTAATTTAAAATTTCTAAAATAAATGTTTAAAAAATAAATTATATTCTTCACTTACTCACATTTAATTGTTTTATTACATATATAATATTATATACTTAATGACAAGATATTAAATTACAATTCATGGTAGTTCTTGAACCCAATTAAAACTAAATGTTAATAGAAATCAGATGCTTTTAATAGAGGTAGTCTTGATTACCACAAGGAACATTGGTTTTTTGGGTAAAACCTAAAACTATTTATAATTGGTTAAAACTTGTTGTCCTTAAAAAAAAATCAAATAATATGATTTTTTTGAATAATTATAATATATTTTAACATATTTCAAAAAAAATAATTATAAAAAACATATGACTGTTTCTTCTAAATTTTATAGATTAAAAAAAATAAAAGCATACACTGCTTCACACTACCTTTCTTTTTTTTTGTTTGAGAGAGATTGAAATAGGTTGTCTTTATTAATCTTGATCTCTAATAAACCATATACATTTCACACCAAAGTAAAATAATAAATAGTATATAGATTAAGATATATACCATTAAATTTAAAGTATTTCAAATCCAATCATGTATATAAGAAATATTATCTTGATCTCTAATAAACAATATACATTTCACACCAAAGTAAAGTAATAAATAGTGTATAGATTAAGATATATACCATTAAATTTAAAGTATTTCAAATCCAATCATATATATATATATAGCTTACATGATATTTATTATTTTGTAATTTACAAAGTACATACTCTGATTAACTGAACCAGATTAATTTGAAGAGATTTAAACATCTATCGTTTCTGTTTCGAATTCCCATGTACATTGAGTACAATTATCTCTGACATCCGAAGGTTATGTTCCTTTCAATCTCCACATCCACTAATGCAACACATAATCTTAGGATACTTGTGGCGATGGCGTCCATATCCAGCGTTTCTCAGCACCCTAAACATTACAATCTCATGAAGGCACGACGGAATATAACTGTGAAATATTAAATGCAGCAATATTAAATGCCATCTGGTTTGGTTCTTGTCACCGTCTTTGTGCAATAATTTCTCAACTGAACACTTGTTGTTTGGCTCACCAACTCATTGAAGTTAATTTGACATGCAGAGCGTCCTTCCATTTATGGGAGTGGAGTCGTCACCATCTTTATCATGTAAGTTTGCGAATTTGATAGGGAAACAACAAAGATAATGACAGCAACTTTATTGTCAATTTCACCATGGATGAATTGACAGATTTTTTTTTATTTATTACTGTTTTTTTATGTTTAAGAATGGGACAATGTAACAAGTTAACAACACACTTTTAAATGTCTAAATTTAAATTCTAATTAAATATAATTATTTCATTTTCATTTATGAGAATGGTATACTTGACATTTACAGTGAAATAAAAAACAACATTCACAATGAATAAATAACAACATTCAATGGTTGTTATTTATGGTTGATTTAATGGGTTAATTTTAGTAATTTAATTGACCTTGTTATTCATTAAGTTTAAAGTAGATTGTGGATGATCATTGTTCAATATTGACATCAGAAGAAATAAATCAGGTTATATAAAATCTGTATCACAATTTCAAATTAATAAAACAAATAAGTTATACAATAATATCTTAAATAAATAATAAAAATCTTCTTCAACGTTTTTATACATTTGTATATCCAAATAAAATATTTGAAAACAATAAATAGGTGACATGAATATATTTTCATTTATTCATTGTATATGTAAATATTTCATTAGATTAACCATTATTATATATTTAGCATATTTATTTATCTCATGACATATATATTTAATTTCATTGGAGTTATACCAGCATAGATCCAAATTGTAGGCTCTATCAAGTGCCCAAATCAAATCTTTGGAGGTGCAAACCTCTTCTTAAACATTGCACTCAATTATCAGCTTTGGCGTTGTATTATTAATATTTAATACTGTTTATGGTCGACATATAGTATTTTTTATTATTTTTTTATTTTGTTAGGAAAGAACATTACAACATCTCTCCCATACATGTTTTAAAACCATGTGCAAGGCCCTCCTAAAACCATGGGTTGTTTAGGAAGCCTTGCACATAGCATTTGCAACAACCTCCTAAACCATGTACAATAAAACCATGGATTGTTTAGAAGGCATTGCACATGGTTTTAAAACCATTTGGAGGCCCTCCTAAACCATGGGTTGTTTAGGAGGCCTTGCACATTTTTTTTAGAATTTTTATTTTTTATACATAACTTTACAAGATCTCCCTCATACTCGGCCCAATCATATATATCCCAATACATGCCTCCTAGAAATTATATATTATATACATTTAACTGCATATATGCCTTTTTAAGTTGTAAAATAATGGCTTTATTTAAAATCTCTATGTTTTTATAAAAAGATACTAACTCTTTAGAAAATAAAATTTAAATTTATATAATACCATATGACTAAAAACCTAAAACTAATTGTAATTAAAAAACAAATTAACAACACATAAATCAAATGCATATTACAAATGTTTTTTTCTTAAATAACCATTCTGAATCAACTTAAACTGAATCAGAAATAATATTCCAATGATCCCTCCTCTTAGTTATAAAATCATATAACTTCTTGTTCTAGTTTGTATTAGCCACTAATTTTGTTCAATAAATCTGGGTTATAAATTTAGTTTTTGTTTCATATTCATATATGTTTAGTTCTACTATTTAAATTAGAATAAGTAAGTATATTTTTTGGGCATTATTTAGATAGAATAGATTAAAAAAAAATTAAATTTAAATTAAAACCTTTTTTAAAATGTCAAATTCATTTTTATTATCAAAATTAAAATTAAAACACAATTACATTTAGAAATTTTACAAAATAACACATTGAATTTCAAACAAAAATATAATAGTCCAACCTAAACAAAATTGGTAGATATCTCCATTCCGAGGTACTTTACCTCTACCATTGGAAGTTTCTATTCCTTTCCACCTCCACATCCAGGGGTCCAACAGCGTGCCCATTGCTGGAATTTGAGGGGCAAAATGATCGTCATGGGCATTTTGACAGTCAAATACTATTAAATATTTTAGTGAACTGTTTTTAGGGTAAATTTATCATTTAAAAGTAATTTTGAAGGGCAATACAAAATTATTCAAAACATCATTATATTACTATTAGCAACAAAATTACTAAAACTTCATTATAATTACTACTAACTGAGATTACTCCTTCAATCTAAGGAGCAAATCTAGGTTGATCAACATTACCTAAGCGCCCCAAATTAGTTAACTCATGGTTATTCCACCTACTTTCAGTTAAACTACAGCTGTAAAGGTGGGCCTCCATCACTATTTTGTCTATTTTTGGAGATTCCCAGTTAACTGGAGTGATCTAAGGCGCCTCCAACAACTTCTGGTGACTCGGTTCAGTTAAGTTCACTTCATCGGAGCTAACTTGAGTTAGATATATGCGCCCTCGCCTACTAATTCACATGTAGTTGAGTTCTATTCAGTTAGACTCAGTCATAACTGCTCCAATTCAGTTAGAGTCGATTATTGATTGTGATTAGTTGTTAATCGATGTGTTTAGTGAGGCTAACTAACAGCTAAGCCACTCTCATGTGTGTAATTCGAATGACCTCCTTGGGATTCGAATTGTCTTGTTATTCATGCAAGTATATGACATTGTATCACTACTTCTAATTGATTATTGATAATATACAGCTGCAACCTCTAATTGCAGCAGTGTTATGTCATCTGTGTGTAATTGTCTTGAATCTTCTGTAAGATTGTGCTTTAGTCCTCAGATTATTGTGACTCAATTTTCATACTTACTTTCGTAGCCCATAGATTATAATTATCTCCATCAAATATTCGCCACAATCCTTCTAGTGTTAAGAGATTTCTTACATCTCTTTTCTGGTAGTGATTCTTGTAGCTCCATCTTCAAGAATCCATCTTCTTTGATTTTCTTCAATCTTCTAAATAATATTTGAATTTATTATCCATTTAAATTTAGGCATAATGGTTAAATGTATTTATACCATTATGACATAATTAACTTAAAGTTGAGAATATTTTTAATTTTTTTAAATAGATTTATTATTATAAAAGTTTTTTAATGTTAAAGTTTTTGTAATTATCCATATTAAAAATTATTATACATTTTTTTATCAAATTATTTATCATAATAAAAAGCATATACATATTTTTTCTTTCTGTTTTTTGGAAGATTTGGAAAACCACGAACAAGTGTTTATGTGTGAGGAAGTTGTTGAGTGGAACAAAAAATAATATAAGACTTGTTAAGTTTTGTTTTTCTAGTCACTCCTTGCCTTCAAGAATTATTTTGATGGGGCTTAGAAGAATGGTTGGTGTGGTGGAGGAATGGTGATCAAGATAAAAGATGACCATCTTATCAAATTTAAAATTGGGATTGGGATATGTAAAGAATCAAACACCTCTGCTGAATTTATTTTTTTATGGGGATTGCTTTGGTTGCTTAATTTGAGAGATTTTTTGCTTAGATTCCAAAGTTATTATTGTTGGGTAAATGAGAAGAATGACCTTTAGCTTTTATGCTTATTTCGATGGATGCAAAGAATTAGAGAATTGATAGAGAATTTTCATGAATTATCTTTCAAAACATATTTATAGGGTTTTCAATAGGGAAGTTGATGTTCTTTCAAAATCACAGGTTTGAGACATAACAGGAAACATTTTGTTTTTGGAATTTAGAGATGGTAGTTTGATTGATGAGGAGTTCTACAAGAATGTTATTTTTTGTAATGATGTATGTTTTGCTGATTTTATGAGAGTTGATAAAATGACTCTTGTGGCCTCTTGATCTTAACAGGAGAAAGTTGATGTTGACAAGTCTAGGGAAAGAGACAAGCTTTTCTGAAAGCAGTTTATTTATATGTTGAAGTAGTATGGTGATTTGGGAGATGTTATGTAATTTTGATTTCATTATGAATAACAAATTACATGTTTTTTCATTAAAAAAACAAAAATAATAATAAGAAGGAAATTATTTCTTCAAAAAATCTCATAGATGATTCTATTATTCAGTTTCTCATTTTTAAGATCGTATGAGTTTTCCCACTTGCTCTTATAAAATCATGTGAATGGCTATAAAAGTTTAGTTAAGAGTTAAAAATTAGTTGTTCTCGAAGTTAATTTTTATTTCTGTTGCCAACTCCCATAAATTCCTACTGTAAACAATAATTTTTATTTCTGTTTCCAACTCCCATATACAATTTTCAATGCAGTAATGGACGACATTGTCAAGTTAATTTTCTGAAAGTTTTTTTCTGTTTTAATAAAACAAAGTTTTGTAGGGATGGTTTCAAAATGTTAAAATTATAAAGTTAAGTTTCGTAATTGTGAAATTTGAATAATAAAATTTAGTTTGGTAATTGTGAAATTTTAACAATAAAGTTAATTTTGGTAATTTTGAAATTTGGATTTGTCAAGCAATTAAGTTATTTTTAGTGGTTCTGCACTAAGAGTTGAAGACAAAAAGGCATCAGCAATAAGATTTAAAATTTAAAGCGGTTTTATTGAGTTGTAAAAGCTGTCATTTTGGGTTTTAAAAACTGTCTCTTGTGTCTTTTTGGGTTGTAATTTGTAAATACTGTCTCTTGTGTTGTAAGTTAATCATCCGAGATATCAATAGGTTATTATTTCAAATAACAACATAACAATCAGTCAAGTGATTATGCTTACTGCCATTATCAACTAAATTATGATGGATCTTACCACCTTTTAAAGAAATCAACTTGTTCCTGTGCAATGTCTATAACATTTTTTTACATATCTGATTTAAAGAGCAATTATGTCTGAACCAATCAAGACACTTTTGGAATTAAATGTTTGGAGCCATTCATTCTCAACCAAACCAAATTAAATGTGAAAAGTGATTCCTTATTAATTACCTGGCCTCCAAATTGACTGGGGTGTTTATTCACTGAAACTATGCCATAACATTTTTGTTCATGGGATATTAATATATGGACCTCCATACCCTAATCCTTGAACCCCCAATACCTATAATATATGGATCTTATTTCTCACAACTTAAAACCCCTTTTTATGAATGAACCGTGATAAGATATTGGTCAACAAAACTAGGTTCTCAACCAAATTTTCAGGAAAATTATTGTGGCTCACCAACTTCAAAACCTAGTATGAAAACGCCCGGTATGAATGGAATGACCAACTTCATCTAACATTCTTGACGTGCATTTGGTTACAGTGTATATCTGACACTAAGAGAGTCATTATTTATTAAGTGTGACATCCCATTCTTCCTAAGGAGTAATTAAGTGTATTTATTGAATCTGACATGGTTTGCTTAGAATGGAGAGTAGCCAGGGCATCCTTGTAATCCTTGTAGGTAGGTTTGTCAAGTGAGAAGCGAGTGCATTTACTATGAGATTATTGTTTCAAGGGATACCATACCTTCATGAATCCCATCAAGAGTGAGCCTATAGAAGTTGTTGAGGACATCCATTTTTCTCGTTTATTGAAAGTGAAAAGGAATTCGTTGTAGCCATCTTACATTGTTCATTGTTTTGTAGCAGCCAAACTAAACTCTTTTTTTTAACGTAAAGGATCATATGGTAGCCATTGTACAGAAGTCATACAATAGCCGTCATACGTCTTATCAGTAGTACATCAATGCACCACAATTGGTGAATCCTCTACAGGATCTGAGAACATTCACAGAGGTATTCCTATTCCCAAATGCATAGATTTTCAGTTTGTTTTCAACACAATTTAGAATTTTCTGAAAATAGAAACACCTCTAGAAAAAATCAATGGTCATAATGCAATTGATAAACAAAAACATGTTGGGTAGTAAAAGGAAGCAAGTAATCCCATAATAAATTACTGAAAAGGTGGAACAGAAAAGATAGCAATCGCATGTTGATCAAAATAATTTAATGGAATGGTAAAAATAAGATGATAAGCGTTAAATTAGTTGTATCACGTAAATATAGGAAAAAATCATCCAAATTTCTTTGGATGGTCTGAATAAGTTGTTTGTGCAAAAGCAATGAATTAAAAAAATTTCTAAAAATAAAGTTATTTGTCAATGTCATTGTGTCTAATCACATAAACAATCTAAGATCTTTGCTCATATATTATCAAGCCAAAATTATGTTAAAAGAAAATAAAGTTATTTGTCAATATCATTGTGTTTAATCACACAAACAATCTAAGATCTTTGCTCATATATTATCAAGCCAAAATTATGATAATAAAAAAAGATTTTGAAGCTATTTTGTTACACAATTTTCTTATCAATACAACAATGCCTTCCCACATTCTAAAAGACATGATTTCATCTCTAAAGAAAAGAGAACAATTCCAGGAAATTTGAAAGGACGTTCTTGGCAACATTATAGTCAAAGACATGGTGTGTGATCAATATTCACTAAAGACATGGTGTGTGATCAATATTCACTTATAATAGGCATGAATCAGATCTTTAGTGACAGGATAGGTTTGTATTGCATGAATCATAGATCTTTAGTGACAGGATAGGTTTGTTAGAGTACAGAATAGAGAATGTTTTTTACATTTTTCTTTTCAAAATAAGTTTGTTAAAGATAGTTTGTCTAAACTTATCATTTGGATTTTTTCTGATTATTATTATTTAAATGAAATATACAATTTTTTGTGAAATTGTAATATGTGAAAATAAAAAGTTTCATTTATTATAATATAAATAAATAAATACATTTTTTATCAACTTATTAATTTCTTAGATATGATTATTAATATCACTGTTGTTACATTTTTGGAATACCAACTTAATTTTGAAGTTCACTAAATGTTATTTTTTTACTTAAATCTTTACTAAAATTAAGATTTTTCATTATTCAAATTGCATTTTTTATTGAAAAAAAAATTCAACATTCTCAAAAATCCTTAGGCGGGGTTAGTGTTCTTAGCCGGGTTAGGGTTGCTCATTGGTCTGTTGTGACTAGGCTCCAAGGGTAGGCGACCCTTGGGATAGAGGCTCACCTAGGTGGGCTTAGGGATGTCCATGCTAAATCACAAGTAATTAGTATATCTCACTTGCAAGCTGTTGAATATACTCTTGAGAAGTTGTTGTTCCCATCGTTAAAAAAACAACTATATATATATATAATTAATTTTAATCTCTACTAAAAAATAAAAAAAATAGGTCAAAATATAAAACATTTAACTTACTCCCTTAATTTTGTCCAGTTATTCACTCACTAACTTACTTTTTAGTAATGATTTGTTCTTGAACTTAAGTTTTAGTTATTTTAATCATCTTACAGACCATTTTTCTCCATGAATCCTAACTGTAAACAGTATGTTTCAATTCTGTTTTCCTACAGCTCCCATGTTTCAATTTTTCAATTCTTTTTTAAGACAACTATTCCATTTAGGAACCGTTTTTAAGTTAAAAGATCAATTTGGTTTTATGGAACAAGATTTAAACTTGGTTTTGATTAATTAAGACTTAGGTTCAAGGAAATTTGATAAAAAACCAAATTCTACCAAAGACTTATGAGGTAATTTTCGGTTTCTGATTGACAACTGAATGATAGATATTATTGCCGTTTGAAAAAAAAAAAATTTATACCAAACTCAAGCAATTCATTCAAGACGCTTTTGAATATTGAATGTAAGGGGCAATTCATTCTCGACCAAGACGCTTTTGAATTGAATAAAGAGCGAGTCTTTCTCAACCAGGTTGCCTTAATCAAATTGAATGTAAAGAGCGATTCTCGTGCAAATTATTGTGTGCCTCACCAAACTTCAATACCTACCACCGCATTATGAAAAAATCAACACCAGGCATAAATGGAATGATCGACTTCATCCAACATTCTTGACATGCATTGGGTTAAAGTGTATATGCCATTGACAAGAGAGTTATCATTTATGAAGTGTGACATCCCATCCTTCCTGAGAGGAACGAAAAGCATCTTCTAGATACAGATAGGTTTGTCAATGGAAGCAATTGCATTTATGGGAATCTAGGTTTGTCAATGGAAGCAATTGCATTTATGGGAATCTGACATCGTTGGCTTATAATGCAGAGTTGTCATGGCATCTCTGGCATCTTTCTAGATAGGTTTGTCAATAGAAGCAAGTGGATTTATTTTTATGAAATTTTAAATATGTAATTATTGTTTCAAGGGATATGATGAAGGCACTGTTTGGTTAAAAATTCTAAAGAGTTGTTGGAGTTTAGTTTACAGAATCTAGTAGTTGGTATGTAGAAGTTGAAACTATTTGCATATTCAAAATGCATTTTAAATAATGAAAAATTGTAATTTTAATAAAGATTGTATATTGTGATGATCTTAAAAAAACTAAATTATATAAGGTTTAGATTACTCTAGTTCAATTACTTTAAAAAAATGTTTAATTCACATTTTTTTAGAGATTAGATTCTGCAAATTATGTTGGATAGTATGAAGCATCTTTAAAAGTAATTTACATAGATATCATGTTACAATGGGTCTTTACACATTAGATTTCAATCTTCTCACTAAACCTGCTTTGTTGTACTATTAAATTCCACAGAATTTGAGTTTTTAATAGTAGTTTGAATTCAGTTTTGAAAAAGTAAAAATCAAATTCTTTTAAGTTTTTTGTAATTTTAGAATTTTGTTTTTAAATTTATATTTTACTTTCATTATTAGTTTAATATGCTTGTTTGTAATCAGATTTTTGAAGGAATTATTTATGGAGACACTGGAATTTTAGAATTTTGTTTTTAAATTTATATTTTACTTTCATTATTAGTTTAATATGCTTGTTTGTAATCAGATTTTTGAAGGAATTATTTATGGAGACACTGAAGGAATGCTTCCACATATTAATGGATGTCATCTATAATAGATTAGTCTCTGTAAATTAGCATGGCATAGGAAAAAGAACCCATGGAGCAATTATGCTACATATACATGTAACTTGTGATGTGCATGGAAATTAGACGGTATAGAAGGAAAGAAGAGAAATTCAACAAAAAATAAAATTGATAATGACTTGGGGGTGAGACATTAGATGATTTTATCGAAGGGAAATTTTGTGTGCTTGTATAAGAACTAAAGCATGTTGAGGAGGACCTGCTAAGATACTTAGTGTGACAAATACTATGGGTGACCAACCAAGAGAGGTTGGTCAAGTAACTCCAATTGGACTATGTGAGGAGATTGGGCTTATGTTGATTTGATTAAGATCTATGCCAAGATATAGTCGACATATAGTCGACTATTAGGAACCAACAATCCCATCTCCTTAAGTTCCCTTGCGAGCATGTGACCTCACGATGGCAAAGATTACAGGCCAACTAGATGAGAGGAGAGGTGTGAGCCTTGTTACTCTTATCCACATTCATCTACAAACGTTGATCATGGTAATCATGATGGGACAATTACTACATGTTGATGGATCAGGTCTTGTCACTAAGAGGGGGGGGTAAATCAGTGACAGAAATTTAAACACAATTTCTTTTATTTTAGAAAATGTAAAAACAAATTTGGACACAATGTTTTAACGTAGAACCCAATAAGATAAACCACCAACATGTTTCTATTATCTGCGAAACTTTGCTTTTACAATATACAATAGTTATTTGCAAGCACCCACTTGTTGCAGACCATGATCCCCAAGTTTCTCAACCACTACTGAAGGATGCACCCACACCCTGGTTTCTTCTTGCACCCACAAACAGCGATACACCAATACCCTGATTCTCCAGCCACTACTAGAAGGAGGCTAAGACCTCCTTGCAGGCATGTAGCCTACCCTAGCACCACCCTTCCACCCTTGTATGTATTTTTATCAGACTTCCAAATCTTCTTTAAAAACTTTGTCTCTTGTTACTCTAGTTTGGTCTCTGTCTTATGCTTCGACTGCGTAGATCTGGATGACAGAGACACCTTATTTACCATTTGATCTTTTGTTTATATATCCTTCAATCATTTCTTCAAACCATGCTCACGCCCTTTCAACATTGTGACTCTTTAGATCTTTGTTCAAACCATCACACTTTTACAAAACAGGCTTCATGTTTTTCTCCTTCACACCTCTTTGAATCTCTTGTTTATCATTCTGTTTTAATTAATTAGTTAGTTAAAAACCTTTATTGATTAAACTAAGCATCCTTTCAGTCACACCTCTTCGAACCTCTTCTGTAGGCATCTTCTTCCCCACAACGCAAGCTTCCACACTTCACTGGTCTGCGGACTTCATTATCTTTGACTGTTGGGTGTGTTTTCCTCCCAAAACATGGGCTTGAGTTCTCTGTTGTTCGCATCTATGTGTCTTCCTTAAACCATCTGCAAGCATCTCTCTTAATGTGGGCATCATTCCGCACTAGCCATTCCGCACACGGATGGCGAAAATCGAAAAACACAACTTTCCAGTTTTCCAAGCTTTTTTCTTTCCACTCAGGCCTTTCCGCACTGACTTTTCCGCATGCAGATTGCGAAAATTAGAAAACACAAATTTCTATTTTTTCAAGCTTTTTTCTTTCTGTGTTTCCTCTCCCGCAACGGTTCTTTCGTCGTTGTCTTTCCGCACTTGCCTTCCCTAACTAGTCTTTTCCACAAGGTGGAATGCGGAAGTCGGAAAACAATCTTTCCAGCTTTTCGAGCTTTTTCCTTTCCGTCTTTCTGCTTCTGCAACTATCTTTCCGTTGTTGGATTTCCGCACTGACCATTCCACAACGGTCTTCTCACAACGCCTTTTCCGCAATGCGGAATGCAGAAGTCAAAAACTCAACTTTTCCACGACTTCGACCTTTTGATTTCCGCAATTTCGCACCCACACTTCTTTTTGGAACCATCGATCTGCTTGCGAAACAATGCTAGAGCTGAAGATGCAGCTGCAAGAGTTGTTGCAAAAGAAGTACATCAAACCAAGTGTGTCTCCTTGGGGAGCACCATTCATGTTTGTAAAAAAGAAAGATGATACACTCTGGTTGTGTATTGATCATAGACAACTGAGCAAAGCCACTAAGAAGAACAAATATCATTTGCCTAGAACTGATGACCCTTTTGCTCAAATGAAAGGAGCAAAGGTATTTTCCAAGATTGACTTAAGGTATGGTTACCATCAGGTAAGAATCAAGGATGAAAATGTTCATAAAACAACCTTCAGAGCAAGGTATGGATCTTATGAGATTGTAGTGGTACCATTTGGTTTCACACTATGCACCAGCTACGTTTATGTGCCTCGAGAATAATGTTTTCAGCAGGTACTTGGACAAGTTTGTTCTTGTTTTCCTTGATGGAATTCTTACTTATTCAAAGAATGAGGAAGAACATGTGGAACAGTTGAGGCTGATTTTGAAATTGCTCAGGAAGCATCAGTTGTATACAAAGTTGAGCAACTGTGACTTATATGAAGATAGAATATGATTATTTGGCTCACATTACCTCAGATAAAAGAATATCTGAAGTAAGAGCAGTGGAGATCACTCGATTTCATGAAAGAGTGCTCCTCTAAGTTTTCCCCAGCATTGTTGAGTAGCCTCCCATTTTCCTGAACAGTTTGTTTCACTCTCCTGAGTCGCGGAAGGCGTTTCCGCAGTGGTCTTCTCTGTGCTACAGAGTGTTGGTCGTTTTACAAAGTGAAGCATGTGGGTTGTGCTTTCTTTGTGGATTGATGTGTAGTGCATCCTTGTTTTGGTTTGAGGGATTAAGAGTGGATGAGGGCTAGAATTGGCTGATAAGCCTAGTAAAAAGAGGAACCACACAAAAAAGATCAAGAGTGTTTCGTAAATCCGGCCTACACACTCGCATGAGCACTAGAGGGAAGGTATGGCCTGAAGGACTGTATAAGCGAAGAAAGGAATACTTCCTTATGTAGGGTGGGGTGAAGTCATGGAGACCAAGCCAGATCTAGTGTAGGTATCGTTAGCTCTGGGGTTGAGCTCACTAGCCCAGCACTTCTACCTATCCATTTCCTTAGCAGCCTCATAGGCCCAACTGTTAGTTGGTTTGGTTGTGTCCTAATGTGTTTTGGATTGTGGCCTTGGTAGCCTATGAATCCCAATTGCTTATTGGCTTGGCTAGATAGTCTGTGAAACCCAATTGTTTGTTGGTTGATTGTGTCATGTATGTGTTGGTTGTGTGTAAGCATGTTGTTCCCTAGTTCCTTGTGGAAATCATGCCCAACTTGGGCGTGGCAGTGTGTTGAGAGATTAATGAACACACTGGCCTATGGTTGGGTGGAACGTTGCATCGACGTAGCTAGTTGTGGGACAGCGTAATCATCAAGATAAGTATTTTTGTCACTCTATGTATGCAATGTATTGCTTATGAATGACCATACTAGTTATGTAGAACATGTATGAATATGATGAATTGCTATGTTCATGATGAATGCTTGTTGATAATCAAGTAGATGTTTGCTTGTGTATGAATGTCCCTGCAATTACTTGTTTATGCCATGAGTTTGCTTACAAGTTATTATGATCATGTTGAGTGCTTTCTGATGGCTAAGTAGAAGTTACTTTTGTTATGTTTGTCTGCATTATACTTCTATACATGCCTTGTGTTTCTGTGATGCATTCGTCCAAGTTCATGGAGGCCAGAATCTTATTATATAGGTCAGAATGCATCTGACTTGGTGTTTCCACCCCTTGGAATCCACCTGCGGAAGACAGAAGGTGGAAACCGAAAAAGGCAAAGTTGAACAAGGGAAAGGGTGGGTTTTCCGACTTTTGAGATCCACTTGCAGAAGGCAGAAGGCGAAAGGTGGAAAACCAAAGAAAAGATAAGGCAAATTATTGTGTTTCCGCACCCTGAGATCCGCAGCGGAAGGAGGAATGCGGGAGGCAGGAAAAAGAATTTCTACTCAAAGCAGAATGAGGGATTTCCGACTTCTGAGATCCACCTACAGAAGGCGGAAGGTGGAACCAGATAGAAAGTTAAGGCCGAAAGTGGGGTTTCTGACAGGCGAAAGGTGGAAACCGGGAAAAGGTTAAGTAAAGAGTTAGTCTTCTGATTCTCGAGTTCCACATTGGAAGACGGAAGGGCGGAAGGCAGAAAGCGGAAGTAGAGAAGGTGGAAAGCGTAAGTGCGGAAGGCGGAAGAGCGTTTATATGATTCGTTGCACATTATGTTTATGATTTCCAACTTTCGAGGTCGGAAGGGCGAAAAGCAGAGTGTAGAACGCGAACTGTAAAAAGACAAGTCCTATGCGGAAATATTCATTTTGGTCACAGAAGGGCTCTGTCAAGGGCGGAACGACTGTTACAGTAATCTACAGGGGTTCTTAAGTCTGAGAATGAAGTTGGAAGAGTGAGTCAACGTCTATGCCCGGTGTTTGAAAAGAGAAGAGATGTTCTTGAAGCAAAAAATTTTAATTTATCCGCATTATTGGGTAGGGGACATCACACCTTTGGCTAACTTGGTTCCAATCTTGTAGGTTTGTTTGACTCACCTTGGGGCATCTTCATTAGCACAACTCTAGTCATAAGTTGGAAATTTCAAACCTAAAAACTTGAGAGAGCTTCCATCGTAGCAAGGGGAAGGGAGGTATCATCCCCTCCAAATTCACCATGTCTACGTATTCTATAGGCTTCGTTAATTTATCTTTACTATATTATCTAGTGTTTTTTGGGGTATATTGCAAATATATATTTATATTGGAGGTCATGGTAAGTCCTCACTTATAGGAATTTGGAGTCAATTGTCCAGACCATACGAGGATGTGAATCACTCTTGGTATCTCCTACAACAACCTGATACAGATGAATTCTCTTCATTCTCCTATTTTCGTTATCAAAATTAGGGTTTCTAACCCACCAAGGAAACTTTTCTTTAATTAGTCATAATTAGTTGGCTTGTTTTCCTTTGCTCATTTGTTGGTAAAACCTAATTACAGTAATCACCTTTAGCCCTGGGTTATTATTTACAAGATCTTAATGTCATAACTAATATAATGGGTTACCTTCTTATTTTCATCATATTTTGTCTTACATTAAGGTTTCTGGGTTTGGCCCTAAAATTGAGTGGTAACTCCATTTTCCTGTTTTCCCTTTCAATAGGGTGAGCATGCATGGGTGGTTTGTCATCGCTACACACGTCAATCCCACCCACAAGTAGAGGGTGACATGATTCAATGTATGGTAGAGGTTATTTGGCACGAACTTCAATAACTGTTCAATGTTTCCTCTCAATCCTCCACAAGCAAATTGGGCAAATGGGTACAAAGGTGCATATTGGGCAATATTTTGTATGAGAAGACAAAACTATGTCCAATACCAATATTCAAACCAAAGATGATTCATAGATTCTTAACCTGGTGTGAAGGAGGCCTTCTTATGGAGTTCTTTCTCTTTTTAGGCCTTTTACATGAAGAATAGATACATGTGATTCATAGATTCTTAACCCGGTGTGAAGGAGTCCTTATGGAGTTCTTTCCCTTTTTAGGCTTTTTACATGAAGAATAGATCCACATGCTATAACCATCTAGAAATATCCATGCTTTAGGCATATCAATGGTGATTAAATATGACTAGATCAACTCAAGAGTAGTTGTGATCAGGTTTGACTAAATAAATAGGGATAGGTAGTATCCAATTATAAGTGTCCTTATGCAATTTTGAGAGAATAATTGTGTGGGTCAAAAAAATCAAGGATAACTGAAAGCTTCCCAAATTTCATGGGCATCTACTAAAATTTTGTGATAATTAGACCCCCTTGTAGTGTATCCCAAGAAAAAAATTAGCCCATACATGCAAGCCCAATTTCAGTGATAAGTTCAATGTTCAAGGTCATACATGCAAGCCCCACATTTCTTATGGACCTTGAAAAGTTCAATTTCATTCCATGGCTGCAAATACAACCATTTCAATGGACTCTCAAGGTAGAGATATGCCTTGGATGTTTTACCCTAAATTTGTAAGAGAGTTGTGATGAATTGATAATTAGTTCAATCTCTATTGTTGTAAACCTTCATGCCCATATGGTGTTTCATAACTTTCTTCATTTAATAAACATTTATGGTTGAGTTTATTGCCTCGACTAAGAATATCAATAAATATTTTATGTTTGAATCCAATAAAATTCCATTATGTCCACAATAAAAGATATTAATTGCAGCTGAGAAATTAATGTCATTGTTACATATGAAATAATTGCACTAATTTTACTAATGCACTCACATTTAGATCAATTTTCCCTTGGCAACCAGCTTCCATGTTCTATGTTATGTTTACCATAAACAAGGTGTTGTAATATTGGTCTAAATCATAAGTTGGTTGGTGCTTCTGAGTCCAAGACTTAAGTAGTCAGGGTCGGAAATTCAATTCTCTGGGTCCTTTGGGGTTAGGCTCCAAAAATTGGAGCCAACAAGGTGAGGCCCCTTTGGGTGGGCCCCTGAGAATTCTTCTTGTAGATGTAGCAAGCCTTCTATCTTCCAAGGCTATGAACCATATTAAAAAAACTAGTTTATTTTATAAATAAGAAAACATATCTCATCAATCAATGCAATTTGGATTGGTTACTTAATTAATTGTAGTCATATTATTTGGTTAAGTATTTTTTCATTGTTTTTTCATATAATTATATATTTCTCATTTATTAAAATATTCTTATACCATTTAATTCAAGTTATATTTTAACTTTTTATTTTTCTAAACAAAATTAGAATAATCATTTTGTTGGAAAAAATTTCAACAAAAACACATATTAAGGTTTAGGTCTATATACCATTGTATTATTTCAATTTAGTGTTCAGTTCAATGAATATATATTTTGTCAAAAAATATTTGTTAAAATATTCTTATATCATTTAATTCAAGTTATATTTTACCTTTTTTTATTTTTCTAATCAAAATTACAATAATCATTTTCTTGGAAAATATTTCAAGAAAAACACATGTTGAGGTTTAAGTTTATATACCATTGTATTATTTCAATTTAAGTGTTTGGTTCGATGAATGTATATTTCATGTTGAGGTTTAAGTTTATATACCATTGTATTATTTCAATTTAAGTGTTTGATTCGATGAATGTATATTTTGTAATAAATTGCTTAGGATTTCTAGCAATTGGGCAACCTTTTTTTTATATGGGGCAAGCCATATCTACAATGAAAATTTAGTAAATAAAATTTCCATTGGCTAAAATATTTAAATAAAACAAGAATTTTTAATATTTTAGATTTCTCATGTAATTTGAAGTTCTTGACTGTTTTACGATAATTATTACTCATATAATACAAGGACAAATTTTCTTTTGTATTTGACAATATGTATAGTATGCATCTCTTCCACCTATGATCATTGTTAAATTAAAGCAATCATAGATTAAAGTGTGTGGATGGAATAAAGTTTGCTCCATGTTCTCTTTAAGGTTATATTAAATTATATGTTTGTTTGGTATTTTCATATTGACATAAAGGATTTTAAACATTGCAAAACGTATTTACTATACAGGTTCCCCCTCGGAAGGGGAGCCTATGAAATGAACTTTGTGGGATCTCCCATCCAACGGTTTGAATTTCACGTCAAGGAAAGCATGTGTGATGAATAAATTTTACCATCTAAACATAGTAGTTAAACATAGTAATTGAACATATAAGCATATATATAATGTTTTTTAAACCTAAATTACTTCTACATAAACATATATACACCAAAATTTATCTCTATGTATTTCAACTTATATAATGTTTTCTTTAACCTAAATTACTTCAATAAAATCTTGTGATTACAAAAAAAATTATTTTGTCTCCTTAATTTAATAATTTTACTTTTATTTTATTAATAAAAATTGTATTATATACAAAACTTTTAGTTAATATACAACTCAAATGTTAAAGCCATTGAAAAAGCTTCAATGGAAACCTGAGTTAAGAGATGTCTACTCTTCTCGCAATAAAAATTGAATGTGACCAAAAAAAAGCTTGTATAACTCCCCTTGAAGATTACACTCCTTGTCATGCATTGTACAATCACAATAAAAATTGAATGTGACCCGCAAATAAAGCTTTTATAACACCCCTTGAAGATTACACCCCTTGTCATGCATTATACAATCGTTTCACCTTAACAATTCCTTGTCGACATATTGGGCAGGATTTGCCTTCATTTACCTCTATCCTGTAATGCAGTTTGACAATTTCGTTAAAAATACATCAATGAAAGCAATATTAATAAAATTGTAAGAAATAAAAGTTAAATTTCAATGTGAAATTTTCTTATTTCTATCAATATATATTTATAATAAATAGATTATAATGATAAAAAAATATTAATTAATTAACATAGCGTATAAAAAAATATTAATTAATTAACATAGCGTATAAACATTTTGCATAGCATATAAATGAAATAATAATAAATTAATATTGATTTATGTTGTTTTAAATATTTCAAAAATATGAAATTCATCAACCCTTGTTTCTTTATCCCTTTCAATGTTTAGATTCATGACTATGATGGATACATGCTAGTTCTAAATATGTTATGTTTAGGAATTTCAAACATGACAAAAGGTAATAAATATTTTGCATGGAACGCAACATTTATTAAACCTAAAAGTTATAACACTTCTAAAATGGTGCTCAATGTTCAATTTTGACAAAAGAAAAATAATAAAAATATTATAATTTTAACACCTTTATAACTTTCTTATCTCTTTCAATGTTTAGATTCATGATTACGATGGATACATGCTAGTTCTAAATATGTTATGCTAGTTCTAAAAATGATGCTAAATATTATAACTTTCTTTATCCCTTTCAATGTTTAGATTCATGACTACGATGGATACATGCTACTTCTAAATATGTTATGTTTAGGAATTTCAAACATGACAAAAGGTGCTAAATATTTTGCATGGAACGCAACATTTAATAAGCCTAAAAGTTATAACACTTCTAAAATGATGCTCAATGTTCAATTTTGACAAAAGAAAAATAATAAAAATAAACTAGTATAAACTCCATTCAAGTCCTTAGCTTTCAAGTATAGAGAGATTTATTGACAAAAGAAAAATAATAAAAATAAACTAGTATAAACTCCATTCAAGTCCTTAGCTTTCAAGTATAGAGAGATTTATCAGTTGAGATGCAAACTTCAAGCTTTTCCACCTTCAAAGACTTTAAATACATTGAAGCTTGCACCTTGAAAGATTTGACTCCTTTAGTCACTACATAAATCTGAGGCTATGATGTATCTATGCCATTAAATCAAGATATACTCATTGCAATATCATTGTATAAATTATAGACTAGGATAAATCCATCTTAACCTCGAATAATATATTGGGCATTGAGAGGAATAAAATAAACTTACGTGCTTAAAATCTCTAAGATGAGGATGGATCCATAGGTTTCAGTTAGGGCTAGGTAAAGGTTAATAAAGGCTAGGTGGCAGTTAAAGTAAATTGGTCTAGGGCTGGGCTAGGTATCTAGGTTTTTGGGGGCTGGCCTAGGTTGAGAGCTAGTACTAGTTCCAAGGACAAGCGAGTATAGACCCTAACAAGGTGGCTTCAGGGGCTCCTCTCAGCGGGCAGGCCCTTCTCATAGTTAAGGGTTCCACCATACTTCTTTTTATTGTTATCGTTTCTGCACATGGTTATCATAGGCCGATTCCCATGCATCATTTTGTCATAGGCTCGTTTCTTAGGATCTATGTTAGTTTAGTTTGTTGCACTAGTTTTTTTAACAAAAAAAAGTATTAAAGGCTGCTAATTTTTTTCCATTTTTATTTGTTAGTTTATCCAACTACATGGAGATCTCACCTAGAAGGATTGTAAAATCACCATTTTTCTCAATGTTGTTAGAATATAAGGTTTACATCTATAATAAAGTCACCTTAGTGATTGTTAAGGTCCTATCCTAACCCTCATTTAGGCTACATATGAGTTAGTCAAATAATGTATGTGACCATCTCCTTTAAATAAGGGTGAGTTGTTAGTAGTGGACAATTCATTAATGTAAAAAGGGTCTCTCAGTTAATTAAGGCCCACTAAGTAGTTGGTACTCATCAATTATGGGATCACAAGTAGTCTAGGTTTTGGCTATTAAAAGCCTATTTAAAGTGTTATGAGGCTATGAATTGTAAACGTTGTAATTGGAGCTTGGGTAGAGTGAAAGACCACTCGACCTTAAGAGAAAAGTGAACATTGTTTTCTATTAAATTCTCATAATACAAGGTTTACCTTGTAGCATCTATTTTCTATTATCATATGTTTGGTTACTCTACACTGTAATTTATGGTTTCTTTCATCATAAATCTTGGTATATCATGTGGTTACAAGTTTAAGGATTAAAAACACTAAAGAGGTATCAAAGCACTTTTCTATCCCTACATGCATCCAAAGTTTCTGTAGAATTTTTTTAGGCAAGAGATGTGTTCCAACATCTTTAAATAACACAAAGATGATAGAGAAAGAATGCATGTAGAAAACACAAGATTTCACCTGTTTGGACACCCTTGTAACCCATGTTTGTATACATTCAAGTAGTACCACATCATACAACACACCTATATATGGAATCTAACTTCCATGTACCCTCGAGTACATTGAAGACCATTAGGCAACCTAAAACCGACTATACATCATTTGATTGATCGCATTGATGTTATAGTGGCACTGAAAAAAACACTCAAGAAGATTACTCTCAAGTACACTGGTAGTTGGGAAGTTCATGAGTAGTTGGTTAGTACAACTAAGGGCACAATTTAGCCTCCTTAGTTAGTGCCTTAAGAAACTGGATCGAGTACTACTATTAAACCCCACAAGTGTATCCAAGAGATATAGCACCTTATGCTCCCTTATCGTTGAAACCCCAGAAACCTTGTCCTCTGAGACCAGCTAGTGAAATTCCTACATCTTTTCATTAAAAAGGAATTTGGCAATACTACGAGTGCAATAATATTCCACAAAAACTAGTAATCCTACCAACATTTAAAAAAAAAAGATTAGGATCCACTAACACCATTGTTGGAGACCTATCTCAAAAGGATTCTTGCAGCGTGCTAATTGTGTTGGTATACATCTATAACAACTCTATTTGTGTGAACTCGACAATACAACAATTGGTGGTCCAGCTCAAAAGATGTCACTTTAGCCACTAGTCTTTTTTAGATAAGTTGGTGCTAATACTTTCTAGTTCATGAGTGGTCCCATGGTTCACACTCACAACCAACCAAACATGGAGGACTATAACTTGGAACAACCCAAGGCCACTAAGGTTCTTGAATCAATGGTCATGAGCTTAAAGCATTAGTTGACCAGATCCATAACAACACATGATTGACATCATATCTAAACACGTGAGTCTAGCTCCCATAAATGAAAATCCAACCATCGAAGCAATGGAAAATGAAAAACAAGGCTTTTACACTCTTTCTAGAAACCCAACCTCCACCCTTTCAACATAACAATTCATGGCACCATTTCCCAAAGGTCAGTATGCACAAATTTGATGGCTAAGATCCCTCAAGTTGAGTCACCTAAATGGAACACTATTTTGCTCTCCATGGTATTAAGGATGATCTCCAAAAGTTAAAAGTGGGAGTCTTGTATTTAGACTCAAAACATTGGCAATAGTACCAAAAAGCTTATCATCATTATGTCCCTTGGAGCCAATTTGTGAAGATACTTCATGATCATTTTAAATGTGACACCCGCAATCTAGGAAGGTTGACCACATTACGTTAGAGCAACACAGTCATGGACTATATTACAACCTTTGAGCGATTGGCAATCTACAAAGATGACCTCTTTGATTCTTTTTTCAAGAATGCTTCATTAATGGCCTCAAAAAAGCAATTCGAGCACATGTGATAGTGCAACACCCCACAACATGTTTGGAAGCTTGGGATAGAGCTAGAGAAGTAAAGATGGTGATAAATACCCAAACTAAAAGACCTCCATTTCCTACTCACACTATGTCTCCCATGGCTCCTACTCCCAACACCTCCAACATGCAACTATTAGAAATCCAAAAGTCATTGCCAAAAGCAATGGTCAAACATCAATATCTCGATATCTATCATAACTGTGATGAAAGATATTGTTGAGGGCATAAATGCAGAGAACAAATAATAAATCAAAATAGATGTATCTCCACATGATCACCCAGAAGACATACCAATTAAAAGCACTCAAGAACCAGAAGTTGAGGATACCGCTCTACCCATGGAAGATGACAACACTTTGCAAGCTCTTAGGGACAAACCCCAAATTTAGCACCGTGTCGTATCAAGTTTCTCAACACCCCAAGCATTGAGGTTTATAGGCTACATCAAGCACCACAAAGTAATTGTATTAATTGATAGTTGTAGCACTCATAATTTTATTCATGTGCAAGTGCCTATGTTTAGCCTATACCAAACTTCCAAATTATGATAACAAATAGTGATATGATGAAATTTGATGATCAATGTGAAAATTTGAAACTCCAAATGGGTGACTACCATCTCAAAGCACACGTGTTTGCTATTGAAATGGGTGGGTGTGATGTAGTTTCAGGGACATGATAACTAAGGACTTTGGGACAGATCACCGTGGATTTCAAGGACCTATATATAAGCTTCACTAAGGAAGGGCACAAACATCATCTCAAAGGGATTACTTCAAGTTCTCAAAAAACTATCCCTTGCCATTATATGTAGAAATTATTGAAGAAAAGACACTCAAGTACTATTGCACAATTCAATTTCATCCAAGTCACTTACACATCCCCGCAGAACATTCACCCTAACTTGCAGTTGGTTCTCTTTAAACATCAACAGGTTTTTGAAACACCAAAAGGTTTACCACCAACCAATGGGGACCATTACCATGGTATCCCACTAATTCCAGGAAATCAACCCCTTAGTGTATACTTTTGCCCACACCATTTTGCACAAAAGAATGAAATAAAAGAGATCATTCATGAATTTTGGAGGTTGGCATCATTCATCCCAATACAAGCCCTTATTCCTCACTGGTGGTTATGGGTATTGAAAAGGAAAGCACTTGGCACATTTGTCCATGTTTTTAGGCTCCCAATAAGTTGACTATCAAAGATAAATTTCTTGTTTCGATCATTGTTGATCTCTTGGAACAGCTTCATGGAGACAAGTTCTTCACTAAAGTATATCTTCATTTTGGATACCATCAAATCAATATGAAAGAAGCACACCTTCCTAAGATAGGTTTCCGCCTCCATGGGGGTCATTATGAGTTTTTAGTCATGCCCCCTTTGGCCTTCACAATGCTCCATTCACCTTTAAGAGCGTCATGAACGAGATATTTCAACCTTTCCTCCATAATTCTAAGTTAGTTTTCTTTGATGATATCTTGGTCTATGTTAGTTTTAAAAATAGATGATGGGCATCCTTCACATAGTTGAGGCATGGCACCCTTATTTAATAGGGAGCTGCTTTCAAATCAAGACTAGCCATCATAGTTTAAAATATCACCTTGAAAAAAGGTTGTCACTGGAGCAACATAAGTGGGCTACTAAAATGTTGGGGTATGATTATGAGATTATATTTATTAAGCGTAGAGAAAATATGGGGGGCAATGCATTGTCTAGACAATTTGAAGAGGAGGGATCATTATTTTCATTATCATTACTAGTTCCAGGTTGGCGGCACATCAAGAATGAATAGCAAATGACACTATGGTGTAACTCACTGAAAAGTCTTCAAAACGATCCAAACCCTCCTACAAGGTATACATGGAACCAAGATACAATGTAATATAAAGAGCACATTTTTCTAGCACCGAACTCAACTCTAAAACAATGAATTTTAGAGGAGTTCATTCTTTGCCCTCAATTGGTGACTTAGGCTTTGCTCATTCTTTTGGGAAGACATGAAAAAAAAAATCAAAAACTTTGTTGTTGCCTCTAAAACTTTGCCAAAGACACAAGGGAGAACCAGTGAAATTATCAAAGGCCTTACAGCCACTTCCCATTCCGACCCATATATGGACTGATATTTCTATGGATTTTATAGTGGGGCTTCCTAAAGCTGGTAATAAATCAATCATCGTGGTGGTTCCCAACTGTCTTTTGAAATATGTCCACTTTTGTGCCTTGTCGCAACCTTTTAGACCATCGTTAGTGGCCCAAGTCTTCATGGATCAGATTTTTCAGTTAGATGGCATGTCAATTTCCAACTTCCATTGTCTCTAATCGGGACCCTACTTTCACAAGCAACTTTTAGTAGGAGATAATTAAACTTCAGGGTACCTAGTTGAAACTCAACATACCCTATCACCCACAAACAAATGGCCAAATAGATGCAAACAATAAGTGCTTAGAAACCTATTTACATTGCTTGGCTTTGAAAAAACTGCATCAATGGGAACAATGGCTTCCTCTTGCAGAATGGTGATATAATACCATTTATCATGGAGCTACCAAAATGACCCCCTATGAAAGGATATATGGCCAAAATCCCTTGTCTGTGGTTTCCTGTTTACCAACCATTTCCAAGGTCCATGCAATGGATAACACAATTCACACCAAAGAAGATATTATCCAAACATAAGGATAATTTGACTATGGCTCAAAATACAATGAAACAACAAGTGGATCAATATTGCTCGGAGCATTCATTTTCCAAAGGGGATTAGGTGTTTCTTTGAATTCAACCTTGTAAACAAACATCATTCAAAAATAACCTCCACCAAAAACTAGCTCCAAAGTTCTATGAACTATACAAGATCATACAACACATTGGACAGGTGGCCTACAAGCTAGATCTACCAAATCACTCCAAGTTTCACCCGATCTTTCATGTGGCATACCTCAAAAAGGTGGTGGGCTCCAATTGTAAAGTGTAGAACAAGTTACTGGAACTTGGTGAGGAAGGCTCCATTTGGATCTAGCAGTATTGGATACCAAAATGTCAATTGCACGAGCATACAATCAAAGAAGTTTTGAACCAATAGAATGATAAGCAACAAGAAGATGCCACATGGGAACTTGCAAGGATTCTGCAACAACACCTTCGGCCTTGAGGACAACACTACTCTTCAAGGGGGAGGTCATGTTAGAGTCCTACCCCATCCCTCCTAACTCTAAGCTACATAGGAATCAATCAAGTAATGCATCCAACCGTCCCCTTTGAATAAGGTCGAGTACTTGGAAGTGTGCAATTAATTAATGTAAAAAGGATATCTTGGTTAATTAAGGCACACTAGGTATTTGGTACTCATTAATTATGGGACCACAAGTTGTTAGGGTTTTGGCTATTGAAACCCTATTTAAAGAGCTAGGAGGCTATGAATTATTTTGTTGACTATTGTTGTATTTGGAGCTTGGCTCAAGTGAAAGGTCATCCAACCTTAAGAGGCAAGGGAACATTGTTTTATGTTAAATTATCACAATACAAGGTTTTATTCTACATCATCTCTTTTTTATTGTCTTATGTTTGGTTATTTTGCACTATAATTTATGGTATCATGCATCATAAATCTCTATGTAACATGTGATTGTTCTATGTTTAAAGGTTAAGAACACTATAGCGACTTAGGCTAAACATAAGGTTTTGGTTATTATTAGTTTTCAAGGTTTTGGGCAAATATCATCTCCCAAGCTCTTAACTCTATATAAGAGAATCCCATTGTAATCCTCTAAAGCATTTTCATAATATAAGATTGTGTTCTTGTGCTCAGTTATGTGACTAAGCCTATCTAAAGTTTTATGTTTTCATGATATAACATTGTATTATTGTGCTTAGTTATGTGACTAACCCTATCTAAGGTTTGAGCATTTAGTTATTTATCTTATTTAGTAATATGGTATGAGGGAGGGCTTGTTACCTAACCTAACTATAGATTGAGTTGTGAGAAGCAAACAACGAATTCAGTGGAAGAGAAGTATTCATTCTGATTGGAAGTTGTCATCTTCATCTTAGCCACCATTTACATAGAAGGGAGTCGTTAATGGATACGAAGTAACAATCCACATGAATCGTCTTTCTTCCTGATATGGTGAAGGGGACTACAATGATCATTTAAGAGAAATGCAGGCCAATATATGAGACAGACTGGATACCATATGATCATTGAAAGTTGTCATATTTGTCGGTTCATACCTGAGGGTTAAGAGACTTTTCATGTGCAAATGGTGTCCAATAATGCTACGAATCTGGGTTAGCACTGGAAGACCAATGACCATACCTTTCATAGGAATAAGGAACAAATTGAAGGAGTCGTATTGGTTCAAGAATTGTTCTAAAAAAGTGTTTAAAGAAGGTTTGATTTTGTTGTTTTAGTTTTGAGTAAATGTGATTGCAATCAGAGTTTGTTTTGCTTTCAGTACCATAAGCCTTAAGAGAGGATCTTAGAATAAAAGACTTACATGTATAATAAGGTAACTTTAATGACTTATGTTAAAAAATATGTTGTTTTTTTTGTTATTATTAACTTTTAGGGCTCTACAGAAATATCATATCTCAAACGATATAAAAGAGAGGTAAATCTCATTGTAATTATTTAAAGTATTTTCATAATATAATATTATGTTATTGTACTCAATAATAATAATAATAATCTATTTTTAAGGTCACAGTTACACAGCGTTTTTCATGTATGAGGCTCTCTTGTTTGTGGGAAGGTGACTGCTACAGATGTATACATACCCTACTCCTTCTGGATTTGAATATGTGACCTCCTCAGAAGAAACACATCTTCTTAACCATTAGACACACTCAAACTATAAATAATCAACCATTATGTAAAATATTGACATTTAATTATCTAATTCATTTCATCATAAACACAATGATATAAATCTTGGAAATCTGGGAATTTAAACAGCATAGTTAAACAATTATATATTCAAGTAGACGTACCTTTGAGCACAAGTATAGCATGTTGCACAGTGCCCACATGGAATGAAAAAGCAGTTCCGTGGTTCATCATAACAAATTATGCAGATTTTTCCATCATATAAATCCTCTGCAGAAGAACTTAATCCCGCTTCTTGGTCTTGCTCAAGTGTTCCATAAGTAGAGGATTCACTTCTTGATTCTTTGGGAAGTAATAAAGGTGCCGTTTCGGATACTGGGACAGTTTCTGTTTCTGTTTCTGTTTCTCCCACTGGTTGATCTAAATGCCCCATAACTTTGAAAATACAATACACTATAAGGACGACGACACCTAGCATAAAACATATAAATATCTTACATTAGAAAAAATAATGGTATACAATTTTACCGAAGCAAATACTTGCAATATCTTAATCCACAAAAACCTACTTTTTTAATTTAAAAAATATATATATAAAGTAAACTAAATCTTCAATGTCATATGCATAGGAATTTACCTAAAATAAGAATATAGGTAAGTAAACGAGCCCCATAAGACAGTTCAACGTACCACACGTTCATCACATTCTGCAATTTAAATGACATGGTTAGATGTGTTTCGACGTACCACACGTTCATCACATTCAGCAATTTAAATGACATGGTTAGGTGTATTTTTTTTAAAAGAACTGCACTTTATAATGCAACCACTTAATGTAAGGAAAGGCCATTGTAAACAGCGTTTCCAAAATAAATAAATAAAATTTATTTTTTAAAATTAAAATTTGAAAAAAAAACGAGACATCCATTACCTTCTGCAATTTAAATGATATGGTTAGGTGTATTTTTTTAATGAAATGTCTTTTATAATGCAAGGAAAGGCAATTGTAAACAGCGTTTTCAAAATAAATAAATAGAAATTATTTTTTTATTTAAATTTTAAAATATTTTTATTTCTACACGTTCATCACATCCTGCAATTTAAATGACATGATTAGGTGTATTTTTTAATGAAATGTCCTTTATAATGCAACCACTTAAGGTAAGGAAAGGTAATTGTAAGAAGTGTTTCTAAAATAAATAAATAAAATCTATTTTTTATTTAAATTTCAAAAAAAAACAAATAAAAATATGTCACTTTTTAAAAAACACATTTTTCCGTATATTTATTTTAGGACGGGTTTATTAAAAATATTAACTTTATTGATAGGTTTATTAAAAAATTTAACTTTATATACTTTAAATTATTTTTTTCAAAAAAATACATGAAAAAATCATTTTCTTTAATTTTTTTAATGCCCATTGCATCCTCTTAAATATGAAATCAAGAACAGAAAACATGACATCAATTTTTTAACAAATATTAAATACTTGATACTTCAACATAAAGTTTGATCATTAAGACCAGAATTCTCAGTAGGTTACCCTCCCAAACTTTTCCACTATTACAAATGGGAATTCTGATACCTTGTCGATTTCTTCTATTAGATCAATGAACGTTTTTTTTAGCTCAAGGGAACTAGCAACCTCCCAGGGATATATCCAACAGTCCGCAAGTTGGATATACCAGGAACTTGTGAGTCGGCAGGGGCCGAGACGTGCCGGAGCCCACTCTGGATAAAATCCGAGGTAGGCAGCCGTATTAGATCAATGAACGTTACTCTTGGAAAAGAATCGAGAATAAGGAAGGGTCAAAGTAAAATGGAGGAGGATTTGGAACAGAGTTTTTATAATCCAAAGGTTACGTCACTATTTCAAATTTCAAAGGGGTTTGGAAAAATCTGATGTTTCTTCAATTTTCTCTGATAATGGGGATCTACAACTCACCTAAAAGAGCTGCTTTAAAAAGATCACTTGATAGGGTAAATCCTTCTGTGGTTCTTTTACAGGAGGCAATGGTGAATGCCTCTTATGCTTGTGACTTTTTCCTGAAAATCAAACCTAGTTAGAAATGTTGTGCTTTAGAGTCTGTGGGGTTATCAAATGGTTTGCTTCTAGCTTGGGATCCTTCTGTTTCTGATTTTAAATCTTTCTCTACAGGGGCAGGTTTAATGGTGGAAGGAAAACCATTGGGTTTGGATTTTTCAGTCAAAATTTTGAATGTATATGGCCCTTAAATTCACAAGCAGGTTTTTTGGGAGAAAATTAGAGATGTGGGCTTGCTAAATCATCAAGGTCTCATTTTGGGAGGTAACCTTAATTTAACTTTGTCTGATGCGGAGGAATGGAGTGCTGGTAGAGTAAATGACCCCGTCATGATTTCTTCAACTCTTTCTTTGATCAAGCAGGCTTGACTGATTTTGGTACCCACATGGAAAAATGGTCGATCTAGAGGTGTTGGTATCGCTAAGAGGTTAGATAGATTCTTTATGACCGATTTTGTTTGTAATTCATTGGGGAGATTCAGATCATGATCGGTTTCAGCAGGTATCTCTGATCACAAGGCAGTTGTTCTTGAGTTGGATGGGGAGAAATCCCACTATTTTTATCCTTTTAAGTTTAATAGGGTTTGGCTGGAAGAAGTTTCTTTTTGCAAGCTGGTTGAAGAAAAGTGGATGGATTTTTCTGTTTCGATACAGCTTCTTCCAATGCTATGTTTCATTAAAAAACTTTTCTTACTCAGTAAAGAGGTAAAAATCTGGTTGGGGCGGCAGGGGGGGCGGAGTTATTATCACTCCGGAAGGAAACTTGGAAACCAATTTCGCATGAGGATTAGGCTCGGAAACTAACAACATGGCCGAGGCCCTGGCTCTCTAGCAGGGACTCCAGATTGCCAAGAATCAAGGAATCACCAAGCTCACTATTCTAGGAGACTCGAGAATAATTATTCAAGCTATGACCGAGAACTCTCTTCTTAATCAAATGCACCTCAAGCACCTAATCCAAAAAATCAAGTTGTTATCTCTCTCCTTCCTTAAAATTGAGTTCTATCGTGTCTTGAGGAAAAATAATAAAGAAGCTGACCGAGCAGCGAATTTGGGTTCCTCTCTAAGTTTTGGAGCGCTAAAAATCAATGGGACTAACTCTCTTTGTGTTCCTCCATAGGACTGGGGCTCCGTCCGTGGAGCCTCTCCCCCCGTGGGCCCTCCTTTCCATGGCCTTTGACTCATGTTCGCTCGCATCCAAGGAAGGTGGAGTTGAGATGGCACGTGGTCACTCGTTTGAAGGCATGATAGGTTTAAATTCGAATTACGGTGAAGTCCCCTCCCCTGGTGCTAAATTGTTGTTTGTCTCGTCGAAGCAGGGTGAAAGGAGTGAGATCTTGGCTGGCTTAATGGCTTGCACGCATGGCGTAAATATGGTGATCATTGTGTCCCTAAGATGCAACGAATTTAAACAATGGAGAGGCAGGGCAGGAGGCACCATCATCTTGCTGAATGTTTGCGTGGTTAATAACTTGAAAGTGCAGGAACTGTGTTGTTGTATCGTGAACGGGAAGAAAATATTGGTGCTCAGTATGGAAGTCGGGTCTACATCCTCCAGCGCGTCCTCACCTCCTAGGTCTGTTGAGGTGGTTTTCAGGGACCTGAAGAATGATGTCAGGGTGTTGCAAGATCAAGCTGAAACAATTGATACTGAAGGAGGCAGGCGTTTGGAAAACGTGGGCAAAGACCAGGCGTATCTGCAAAAGAAAATCAGTCGCAAGGTGAGGAAGGTCGAGAATGTGGTCATTGGTTTGATAGCGGAATTGGAAATCAAGGTAGACAAGCTCATCAAGCATGATGCTCCTCCCAAACCAGGTTCTCCATCTAGCTTTGATGCGAAATTCAACTAAATTGAGAGATTTGATCTGTTTTTTGTGTTGTTGTTTATTCTGTGTGCTGGGTTTGTTAGTGGTTATAAATATGTTGCTTTCTGGACACTTTGATATGCTAGACTCGGTTAATAATCTCCACTTTAGTTTTGCCTTGGTTTACTGTAAATACTGTTTAAGTCTGAATTTTACAAAGGGCTCTTAAGACTGGTAAATTCCTCTTTGTCGCTTCCATAAGGGCGTATTTAGAAACTAGAATCTTCTATTGTCGCTTCCATAAGGGCGTATCTTGAGACTCTGAACTCTTATTGCCGCTATCTCAAGGGCATTTTGTAAACTGGTTCAGTTTTTGTGGTCACACCACCTTCTTAATATATTATAACCGTTGCTGTCAAAAAAAAGGAGGTAAAACTCTGGGAAAAGGAAAAGAAGAAAGAATCTATGAAGACTTTGGAATTGATTGAAGAAGAAATTGAAAGCTTAGAGAGGCAAGTGGATGAGGATTATTTCTCGAGTTTTAGAAAAGAAAGACTAGCTATTCTTCAGTCCAAGAGAGCAAAGATTCCTCTGCAAGTTGAGGAAACCTAGCGGTTGAAAAGTAGAGCAGTATGGTTGGAGGCTGGAGATAACAATACAAAGTTTTTGCATACGTTTGCAAATCAAAGAAGGATTTCCGATTCGATTTGGGAAATAAAAAATCAGAATGGGGTTTTAATAAATGACCAAAATTCCCTAAAAAAGGAGGCAGTGAATTATTTTAAGGGTATTTACAGTCAAGACAACAAATCAAATCTGGAACAACAGCTAAGAATTTTAAAGAATTTCCCAAAAATCTTCAGTGAAGAGGAGGGTTTAAAAGTTGGAGAGGAGGTGAATATTGAGGAGGTAAAGAGAGTTTTATCAGAATTTGCTAAAGATAAGAGCCATGGGCCTGATGGATGGTCGGTGGAATTTTACTTACATTTCTTTGATTTGCTGGGTGAAGAGTTAACTTTGGTTGTGAATGAATCTCATAGATTGGGTAAAGTTCCAAACAGTTTAAATTCCACTTTTTTAGTCCTCGTCCCAAAGCGGGATAGGCCTGAAACTCTAAATGACTACAGAACTATTTCTTTATGCAATATTCTTTATAAAATCATTACAAAATTCATTGCAATTAGGATAAGATCAGTTCTTGGCATGAGCATTACTAAAGAACAGTTTGGTTTTTTACCAAATAGGCAGATTACGGAGGCAGTTCGTATTGCACAAGAATGTTTAGATTCTATAAAGCAAAGAAAGTTGCAAGCTTTTGTTTTAAAAGTGGACTTAGTAAAGCCCTATGACAGGGTGGACTGGTATTTGTTACGTATTATTCTGGTTCATTCTGGTCTTCAGTATGAAGTTATGAGTTAGATAATGGGGGGTATTTCTACAACTAGTATTGCTATTTTGGTGAATGGTTCTCCTCCTGCTTCTTTCAAAAGTAGCAAAGGTCAAAAGTAGCAAAGGTCTTAGGCAAGGTCTCCCATTGTTTCAGCTTCTTTTTCTGTTGGTGATCGATGGGCTTAGCAGGTTGATTGAGGAGAGAAAGCGGAAAAGAAGATTAAGGGTTTGAAACTCTCTCCTTCACTTTTTATTTCCCACTTTTTTTTCGTAGATGATATTCTCATTTTTGGGAGCGGGTCCAAGGATGAGCGGTTGCAGTACAAAGAGGTCTTCGACTTGTTTTGTGTGGCGTCTAGTATGCTAGTAAGCGAACAAAAATCCCATTTTGCCTTTTACTGTGCTGACGAAGATTTGTGTAATCAGATTCATCCAGTTTTTCCCTGTTCTATGTCATCTATAAATGAGGGTTTCAGGTATCTTGGTTTCTTCCTAAAACCAAATTCCTATGGTCCTACTAATTGGAATTGGTTATTGAAGAAATTTGATAAAAGGATTAGATGTTGGTCTTATAGATGGTTGTCGGTCGATAGATGTTTGGTGTTGGCAAATGCAATTCTTCAAAGTATCCCAGTGTACTGGTTTTCTTTATACATCTTACCAGTTGCTATGATTTCGCAGTTAAGAAGAAGGATGTTTAATTTCTTGTGGTCGAGTAGCCTAGAAGATTCAAAGTATCACCTTGCAGGATGGGGGAAAATAGCTCTCCCAATGATTAAGGGCGGGTGGGGTTTAAAAAATTTGAGTTTGTTTAATATGGCACTCTGTGCTAAGAATATGTGGAGAACCCTTCTTGTTTCAAGTTTATTGAACAAGGTGATAAACTCAAAATATATAAGAACTTATTCTCTGATTCAATGGTTTAGAGAACCAATTATGAATTCTCAAATATCATCATCCATTTGGAAAAGTTTTTTAAGATCCTTGCCTTTAATCAAAAATCATGTGAGTTGGAAGGTTAGAAGAGGTTTTCAAATCTTCATTGGCATTGATCCTATTGCAGGAGTACAAGGCAATGGGATTCTATCACGTCCGCTCATCTCTGAACTGCATAAAAGAAATATCATGGTACTTACTGTTGATTTTTCTAAGCAGCATCGAGAGCCATTCTCTTAGGAGAATGGGGCCACCTAGTCCAAAACCACGATGAAGACTCAATCCAGTGATGAGTGACCATTCTGTTGAATGGTAGATATCTAGTCTGGGACCATGATATAGACCCAGCTCTACCCTGGGTAGACTCAACCCAGTGTTGAGTGACCATTCTATTGAATGGTAGACATTTGGTCCGAGACCACGATGTGGACCAGTCTAGTATTGGTAGAATCAGCTTAGTTCTGAGTAACCATTCTCTTGGAGAATGGAGGCACCTGGTCTGTTACCAGAAAGGCACTGTACGCCCTAGACTGGGTCTAAGCATGTGTGACACTTTGACCCTTGATCTATGGGCTTTGTGTACTTCTCCAAGGATTAGCTACCCTTGGTTAAGTTAGCCTAGTACCAGATCTAGGTGTCACACAGAGTGTGAGATAAAAGCATTAGTAACTCTCTTGGTTTATGATGATGTACTTTTGGAATCAAAAAGACCACAGGTAATGACCACAGGGGCACTTGGAAAAAAAGGCTAAAGTCAAAAGTCAAAAATACATAAGGACTTTTGGACCACAGGTGAAAGTCAAAATAAATAAAGACCTTTAGTGAAAGTCAAAAATACATAAAAGACCTTTTTGGTAAGAAAGTAAAAGTGAAATTAGGAAAAGAATAAAATATTATTATTTTATCTTTTCTAATTTTGGTCCACTTACAGGTGACTAAAGGCTATAAAAGAATATCAAGTCTTCTCATTATCACACACACAATTTTGCTCTCACATGTGAAGCTGCTATTACTGAAGATTCCATTGAAGACTGTTTTTTATGCTTTTGTTCCAACCAGGGAATCCATCCTTCTCAGCTAACCCTCAGCTAGGGTTTCATCAGCAAACTTATCTTCAGCATCTTCAGAACTCGAACAGCTACATATTTTCACGGGTAGACTGACTTCCTTCCTCCACGACTGCCCTCTATCTTCTTTGGGCAGGGCTCGGGCTGCCCTACAAACTCACGGGCGGGCCTTAGTTTTTCTTGGGCTGGCCCTTTCAGCCCACGGCCACACACAGTGAGCCTTAGCAAGGCCTGCTTCCGGGCACCCTAGCTAAGCCCCAAATCTGCTACGGCCAGCAGACAAAGGGCTTGGCCCTAAGCCCGGGCTGCCCAGCTGAAAGTCTAAGAAAGAGGAAAGGGAACAAGCCACCTACAAGGATAAACTCCAAGGATCCCAGCAAACCTTGGAAAAGCTGCTGAAAAGTACCAGGAACACCCGCCATCAGAGGCATGCCCAGAAAGGGATACCCTTGTCCTCCAAAAGTAAGTAATGAAGGTCCTCTCCTGGAACTACAGAGGGCTCGGAAGCAAGTCAAAGGAAGAAGCAATGTCTGATCTAATATCCTTGCACCATCCGGACATCCTCCTGATCCAGGAGACCAAAATGGAGGAAGAAGCATTCCTCCAAACTAGCACCAAATTCTGGAAGAAAAGAGGCAAAGCTGCCATCAGCTCCAGGGGAGCCTCCGACGGCATAGGCACCCTATGGGATGACATAAAGTATGAGGCCGTTGACATCAGGTACAACTCCTCCTGGATCCTCACTCAATTGAGGCACAAAGAATCCAACATCCAGGTAAGAATTTATAATATTTACGCCCCAAACTCCTATGCAGAAAAAAAAATATGCTGGAACCTCCTCCAGGAAGAAAGGAGCAATCTGCAGGGAAACGTTGTTCTAGCTGGGGACTTAAATGTCATCCTCAGCCAAGAAGAAAAAAGAGGAGGATCCTTAGTCAGAGATCCCATTAGAGAATTGGTAGACGACATCATACTAGACTGGAATCTCATAGATGTGAAGCCCACAACCGGTAAATATACCTGGAACAACAAAAGGACTGGGCCCGGGCACATAGCTGCCAGGCTCGATCGTTTCCTCATTCAGGATACCTTCCTCCTTCTAGATCTGAAATTGTCCTCTAAGATCCTCCCATTCGGAGGGTCGGACCACAAACCAATACTTCTCGAGATGGAGAATGACAAAAACCTCGGGCCAATCCCGTTCAGATTCAGCTCCCAGTGGGCCAACAACTCTGATTTCATAAAGATTGTTACCGAGACTTGGGCCCTCCCGGTCACTGGGTCTCCCTTCTACATCTGGGAGGAGAAATTAAGAAGGGTCAAAAAGAAACTGAAGTCATGGGCCAAATTGACCCCCTCACCCGTCCTAGCTAAACTCCACGCTGCCACAGCGCTGGCAACTCACTAGTCTAAAATAGAGGATGGGAACGTGGCTGCAGAGGATATTCAATTAGAGACCAAGCTGCAAACAGATCTCCACGAGGGATGCAGGCAGGAGTCGATCTGGTGGAAGACCAAATCCAGGAGCAAATGGTTGAGGGACGGTGACAGAAACACCAGCTACTTCCATAAACTGGCTGAGGTGAGAAAGAATTACAACAGGGTGACCGAAATTTAGACCACAGACGGGTTGATCACCAATTATGAAGCTATTAAAATAGAGGCGTCCAAGCATTTCCACGAATTGTTCACGGCCCAGCCAACTCCAGAAGATGCTGAGCTTCTGAACCTCATCCCTAGAGCCGTGAAGAACCAAGACAATGATAACCTGATCAAAAATGTTACAATTGAGGAAATAAAGGAAGCAGTCGCTGGCATGGAAGAGGACAGTGCCTCGGGGCCTGATGGATTCAACGCCTCCTTCATCAAAATATGCTGGGAGATTGTCAAAAAGGACTTATTCAAAATGATCTCCAAATCCCAGAGAAGTACTAAAATAGGAGAATGTCCCAATTCAGCATTCCTAGCCCTCATTCCTAAAGAGAGAAAGGCCAAGTCATTCGACAGATTCAGGCCAATCTCATTATGCAACATTGGCTATAAAATAATCACTAAGATCATGGCGAGCAGACTAAAAACCATCCTGCCTTATCTAATCCCGGAGAACCAAGGTGGCTTTGTCAAAGGAAGAAAGATCGAGGATAATGTCATCCTTGTCCAAGAGGCTATCCATTCTAGCCTGAAGAGCGGAGACAAAGGAATGGTGGTGAAGATCGATTTAGCAAATGCCTTTGACAGAGTCAGCCATCCCTTCTTATTTCAGGTCATGCGAAGCTTTGGATTTGCCTCTGACTTTATCAGCTGGGTCAAGGCCTGTAAGGCCTGTATCAGTACCCCTTGGATAGCCCCGTTAGTCAACGGAAGAGCTGGGCCCTTTTTCCAAGCCACGAGAGGCTTGAGGCAAGGATGCCCGCTCTCCCCCCTGCTCTATGCCATTCAGGCCTCTGTTCTTAGTTTCCAGCTGGAAGCTACCAGGCACGATCAGGATCTCCTCGGAATCAGGATGGCTAGAGGCACCAAAGACATTAACCATGCTCAATTCGCGGATGACACCCTCTTGCTAGGAGGAGCCAACTAGACAATTGCCCGCCGATTCAAGAAGGAAATCGATCGCTACTGCCTAGCCTCTGGTAGCAACCTTAATTCAAGGAAAAGCCAAATCTATGGATGGAATATTAATCCCAAGGACATGCTTGATATCTCCCGGGCACTCAATATGGCTGGAGCTGTCTCTTGGGAGTCATTCACCTACCTAGGGGTCCCTATTTTCAAAAACAAGCCCAAGAGCTCTTCCTGGTCTCCAATTGTGGACAAAATCAAAAAGAAAATCACCGGCTGGGGCACTGCCTGGCTTAATCTGGCAGGGAAGGTAACCCTTATAAAAGCAATCCTGAATAGTTATACGATTTACCAATGTTCTTTACTGCTAGCTCCGGTTAAAATTATCATTCAGATAGAAGGTTTGATCAGATCCTTTCTTTGGCAAAGGGGGGATAATGGAAGAAAAAGCATGGCCCTGGTAAACTGGGAAACTGTCAAACTCCCAAACGCTGAAGGAGGCCTCCAAATAAGAGATTTAAGAACCCAGAACTTAGCCATGGGCTCTAAGCTGCTCTGGGGCATGATAAACTCCACCCAGACCTGGTGCAGTCGCGTTTTGAGAGGTAAGTACTTCCCTGGGCAGCGCCTCAGATGTCTCGATGGGGACAGAACAGTAAGAAATGGATCCCCGACCTACAAATTGTGTATCAGAGCGCTGCCTCTCTTCAGGAAACAACTGCACTGGGTCCCGGGAAATGGAAAAAACGTTAGAATATGGGAGGACGCGATCTTCAGCATAGAGCCACCAATCCTCACCCGTCTCCAGCGCTGGATGGAATCGCAGGAGCTCCTAACTGTCTGGGATATCTCAACGTGGAGGACTGAAAGGCCCCATCGCTGGGCTGGATGGGCAATACCAATATGCCCGGCCGATTTAGAGGAGGAAAAAAATCAATTGTTAAGACATTTGGCGGGGAAAGCTCCTCTAACCAAGAACGCTATAGACAGCCGAGGATGGGGTCCTGGCAAATTCACATCCTCAGAAGGATACAGGCGATATGCTACCAAAATTAATGTGCTGACCAATCCGAAAATTTGGAATCAGCTGTGGAGCATTAGAACGCTGCCAAAGATAGATCTTTTCATCTAGACACTGCTGCATGAGAGAATTCTCACGGGGGAGAATCTGATCAAGAAGGGCTTTGCTGGGCCTTTTCGCTGCCCACTTTGTGCAGGTGCCGCAGAAAACATCAGCCATCTGTTTTTACAATGCTCATATGCCACCTTGGTCTGGAACGAAGTGCTAAATCGATGGGGAGGCAAATTTCAACTACCGGATAGAATTCAGAATTGTTTTCTCAGCTGGGACAGTCTTTACCAGGGAGAGCTCACTAACAAAAAAGGCCTGAAGACCTGTTGGATGATGCTCCCTAAAATTATCTGCTAGTGTATTTGGATCGAAAGGAATCATAGAATTTTTCAGGATATAAACCTGCCAGCTTGGAAGATCGCAATAAAAATCAACGCTCTGTTCAAAGAGGTAATTAGTATTTCCAAAATTCCAGACAATAAAGGAAAATTGACCGAAATAGAAAGAACCTGGCTCCAAAGCCTCAACATCAAAGGAGTAAATACTTTGGCCGAGAATAAGCTGAAAGTCTGGGAGATCAGAATGGACAAGAAGCAATTTGAGAATTGGTTAAGAGAAAGAAAGTTGTTTAAGTTGTTCTTCGATGGGGCTTCCAAAGGGAATCCGGGAAGAGCAAGAGGAGGAGGAGTTATAATGGATCCGGGAGGGAAAATCGTCACTGAATACTCCTGGAATATCAGCTACGACTCCAACAATATGGCCGAGGCTTACGGACTCTGGCAAGGCCTCATCCAGCTAAAGGAAAAGGGAGTGGGTGAAGCTATTGTTTTTGTTGATTCCAGGTTAATAATGCAGGCTCTGAATGAAGGTAATAGGAGTAAGAATGATCGGTTAACCAGAATGTTAAAGAGAATAAGAACCATGATCAAATCGTTCAGCAAGATAAACACTTTCCATATTCTCCGGAATCTTAATGATTTGGCAGATAAGGCTGCCAATAACTCCATGGCGGTTGGCCTTCATGAACTTATTATTAATAAGGTAGTCAGCTTAGAGATTCCTCCTTAGTCCCGCTGTCGGCTTTTCGCTATTAGAAGCTAGGATCATGGACAACTGCTGTAACGTTTCATTTTTCAGCACCCTTTCGTTGAGCCCTGCAATATAACATAACCGTTTTTGTTATAAAAAAAAGTGGCAGAGATGGCCACCAATGGTTTCAAACCGGAAGAGAAGCTCTATGGTTCAACAAACTTCAACTCCTGGAAGGCCACGTTGACAACCATTCTAAATGAAAATCACTTGGATGACATTGTTTTTAATGTCACAAAAGAGCCAACAACAAATGCTGGTAGGCTTGCTTACAAGAGGAAGCAAGGTAAGGTTAGAAGAATCATCTATGATTCTGTCAGAGAATCATTGATGCCCAACATCACATCTTTGAAGACTTTGAAAGAATGCTTTGATACTTTGGTCAACCCTATATCAAAAGAAGGCTCCCAGTCAGAAGAGAGTCTTGAAGAAGAGGCTACGAACTTTGAAGCTGAACAAAGATGAAAGCGTTGGTTCCTTCTTCACAAAGATTGCACATGTAAAATATCAACTCATTGCTATTGGTATTAATGTTGATGATGATGACCCTGTGCAAACAGTGTTGATGGTCTCCCAAGCTCTTGGGAAACTTTCATGGCATCTGTCTATGGACGAGAGAATCAACCAACCTTTGAAAGGCTTTGGCATGATTGCATAGAAAAAGAAGGAAGGAACTCTGGCAAGGTAATCAAGGAGGACAACCCTACACTTGCAGCAAAGACAAAGAAGTTCAAGAAGCCTTTCCCTTGGCAAAAGGGAAAGAAACCTTAGGGTAAGTTTTCTGACATGTCAAAAGTGGAATGTTATAGTTGCCACAAGTTTGGACATTTTTTTAGAGACTGCAGGCACAACAAAAAGAAACGCAAGAGAAGGTTTCAAGCATCTGCTGCAGAAACAGAGGAAGAAGAAGATGAAGAACCAAAGAAGAAGAAGAAAACCAAGGCTAACAAGGATGAAGAGCCTACAAGAGAGTACTAATTGATTTCTGCTCTCACTGGTTCTTTCACAGATTGTTCCACTTCTTGGTTGGTGGACAGTGGTGCCTCCAGGCACATGACTGGTAACCGTGGAACACTCGCCAGTAACAAAAAGAAGAAATTCACCACTCAGGTAGAACTTGGAGATGACTCCACCTACAAGATTGAAGGAGTTGGCTCAACTTCACTTCAACTTGACTCAGGTACGGTTCTTCATATTGATGATATTCTTTATATTCGTAGTTTAAAGAAGAATCTTTTATCTGTTGTTGGCTTAGAGGACAAGGGCTGTTGGCTTAGAGGACAAGGGCTTCAGAGTCCTCTTTATGGGCAAGAAAGTCATTCTATGGGCAATGGATGAAGACCTAAGCTCAGCAGTACAGATTGGGGCTCAAGAGGGAGGCCTTTACAAGGTTTCCGAGGATCTCACCCATGCAGTGGATCCATGAGAGTTGTGTCATAGAAGATTTGAACACCTTCACTGCACAGCACTTCCAGGCTTACGGAAAATAGTCAGCAAAGATGTGGTCTTCCATGAGAAAGTTGTGTATCAAACACGAGCTTTCAAAAGAAGATGAAGTACCTCCACTAGAGTTTCCAGTTTCAGAAACTCAGAGGGAGGAAGAGGAATTTGAGGATCAAATTCCAAATGTTCCTGAGAACACTGAAAGTCCACTAGAAGAACTACTTGAAGTTCCTCCTTCCAAAAGGAAGCCAGCTTGGTACCAAGAAATGGTACAAGAAGGCCAGAAGCTTAAAGCTCCTCCCAAGACTTTCAGCATTTTCGAGGCATATCTGATGATTTCTGGGCAGACTGATTTTTAATAGTCTTTGTTATTTTTTGGGCAAACTGATTTTTAACAATCTTTGTTATTTTCTAGGCAGATTTGATGATTTCTGGGCACACTGTTTTTTAACAATCTTTGTTATTTTTTGGGCAGATCTGATGATTTCTTGGGCAAACTGATTTTTAACAGTCTTTGTTATTTTCTAGGCAAATCTGATAATTTCTGGGCAGACTGATTTTTGACAGTCTTTGTTATCTCTGAGCAGATCTGGAAATTTAAGGATCTAGGGTTTGAAACCCTTGTTTTGATCTTTCACTGAGAAAATTTACTGTAAACTGTGGTTAAACCCAGATTGGGGTTTGAGGAACTTTTTAAAGAATTTCTAAGTCATCTCATTTACGAGATGAGCTACTAATGTTTTTTGGGTTTTTTGTCCTTTGAAGGTTTCCCTAGTGAAAAACTCTTGTGTCTATTGTGCTAAATGTGATTAATGTGTTTTTTACTACACTTGTTAGCCGTTACTTAAGTTGATCTGCAATTTTTTAAGTATTTATGCTAATGCTAAAAATTCAACACTTACTCAAATAAGAAACAATGAGAATCTCGTTGAAGGTTATTGGCTTACTATGGAAAAGTTAAATTTGCCTATGCAGTTGAAGGATGAGTGGATAAAGTTTACGTTATCTCTAGCGCAGTCGGGCATTTGTCTTAATGATAGGGGAGATGAATTAGTATGGGAATCCCCGAGTGTCCAAGGGACGAAGGCAAGAGGAAAGAACTATAAAATAAGAAACAATAGGAAAGGAGCAAAGAAGGGAACGAGAAGCCAACAGATAGGGGAGGATAAGCTACCTCGAGCAGGTCAAGGTCGGCCAAGAAAAGAGAGAGTATCAAGAGGATGAGCAACTCGGTAGGGTACATGGGAAGATGCTAAAGATGCCCGAGGAGAAAAGGTGGGCTGGGCTAGAAAAAGAGTATGGACTACTTAGATAGACCTTTAAGGCCGCACAATAAGGGGAGGCCACCTCAAGAAATCCTTAAAACTACATGGAAGAACCTAAGGGACTAACCTTAGGAGTCGTTTTAGGAAACATGTTAGCCTTAGACCATTGAATGAATCCCTTAGAATATACCACTAGACCCTTTTATCAAGACAGAATCAGAATACCTCTGACTTTCCCCTTTTACCCTTCACCATAGTCCCAGCCAGAATCACTACCTCCTAGTATCGGTTCAACCATACCACCTTCTAGAACTAGATCTATTAGCTTAGCTTAGCATCCCTATGTCGTATCGACTTGATGGAATAATTTTCATCGGAACAGCTATGAAAAACAACCCTTCCCTTATCAGGATCAGATCACCCCTTACTTTTATACCTGAAGTCTGGGGTAACAACCCATTACCTGATATAGGGAAACAAATTATTTATATCGCCTTATAACTAGATGGGTTCAAATTACTGTAGACTTGTCTAACTTCGTTCCTCAGTAATAACATTATACCAAGAAGTCAGCCTAAGTGGTCGTCATGGGGGGTGTAGTCATATTGATTAGTCTATTTGAATAGCGCAGCAGAATGGAATGTCACCACATAAAATTAGCCCTGCTGTTTCCTAGGGCATGAGATTATCCCTCAGTCGATGGGTACGTTAGATCAATTCAAGTAGAAAGAAAGCTAAACATTGATTGCCTAAACACTTGGATCGCCTCTTTCGGAAGATTGATCATCAGTTGGAACGCCTATTTCAGAAGACTTATCAGTTTAGAGAATCCAATCAATAAGTTCACTCAATCAATGTCTCTGCCGGAAGACCTATCCTCTGCCACCCGTAAAATCGGGTGAATTCACAGCTAAGCTGGAGTGAATGGTCTTAGTGGACCAGAAGGGAAAGGAGGATCCAAAATGGTGGTACATAGTTTTGTGGAAAAGAAATATCCCATTGAAAATCAAGAGCTTCATCTGGCTGGCGCTGAATGAGAAAATTTTAGTTTGGGAAAATCTGAAACTTCAGGGTATTGTTGGGCTTGGCTTTTGTCATCTTTGCAGGAAAGACACTGAATCGATTGTCCTTCTCTTTTTTCAATGCTCCTTCGTCAATACAGTATGGAGTGAGGTTGGAAGGTTGATCTCTGTTTCTTTCATTTGGAGATTAGTCAATAGAGGATAGTCTGTTGAGATGGTTTCATAAAAAGGAGATGTATAAAGACTCGAGAGTTACATTTTTTTGTCTTTTGGGAAGTTTGGAAAACATGAGATAGATGTTTATTTCAGGAGGTAAATCCTTCTGTGCATTTTACTGTTTCTAAGAGTCTAGCAGATTTATATGAATGGAAGAAGGAAGATACTAATAATAAGAATTGGGCCAATAAGAATAAACGGGCGAATTCATGTCTCTTCAGATCCTCTTAGCAATCAATCTTGTACGTAAGAGAGATAAAAATACGTTATCATCCACCTCTCGCCCAGATAGAAGGGAAATCCGAATGAGTGACAGGCTTACGAATAACGCATTGACGATCGGGGGGTGGAGTGTCTGTATGGTTGAGAAACTGGAATACACTTTGAATAATCTGGATGACATTGCACTTTTGATTGGCTAGTGGCCACAATGCACTATCTTGAACTATGTAGGCGGTAAAGGTAAAAAAGATTTATAAAGTCTTTTTTCAGAAAATGTTATATATGGGTTTTTTTATGGGTTTCAGCAGGAAGGGAGATGTGGAGCTGGTATGATAATAAAATTGAAGAGGAACCATGTTTCATATGGGTTTTTTGATGGGGCTCAGCAGGAAAGGAGATGTGGAGCTGGTATGATAATAAAATTGAAGAAGAACCATTGGAGCAAGTTGAAGATGGGAGCTCGTTATGAGACAAACACTTTGGTGGAGCTTCTTTCTCTCTGGGGGTTACTATGGTTTGTGAAGAGAAGAGGAATTTTTTAGTTCAATGTGTGTGGTGATTCAAAAGCAGTAATTGATTGGGCAAATGGATTGAACTCAATGCAGCCTTTGCGTTTTTACAGCTGGATGAGGAAAATAAGGCTTCTTATTCAGTCTTTTCAGGTTATTTACTTCAGGCACATATATCGCATCTTTAACTAAGAAGCGGATTCCTTATCTAAGGAATCAATTGGGGAAATGAATGGAATCATTCAGTTTTCTGAATTTGTGAATGGGGCAATGGTAGATGCTGGCCAATACTCGTGCTTTTAATGGACTGAGGGCATGTTTTTGCTAGTTATACTAATTGTTTTTGTGGAGTGAAAGTCAGTCTCGACTACGGACTGAATTGTTATGTCGGTAGAAGTCTTCAGTTGATGACAGAGGTTATAGAATGCTTATTTTGTAGTATTTTGACAGTTGTGTAGCATTTTGGATGAACTGTTTATACACAGTTACAGTATGGAGGAAAGGTGAAGAAATATGATATATATGTAAACAATGATTCTATTTGAATAGCAAGTTACATGCTTGTTTCGAATGGGCCCGCTGTAGTCTACATCGCTTTAAACTCTTGGGCTAGAGGGGGGAGACCCTATACTTTTCCTCAATATTGATTCACAGTTTTTACTGAGATTCTATTGAAAGGAGTACTGTTTGTCTGGTCAAAATCTTCGAGGTTGGGTTTGCAGAATGAAAACAGAGGATGGTAACCGCCCCAATTCTAGTTTTATAGAAATAACCCCCAAAAAAATCAAATTTTATACTCTTATCTTCTAATCCCTAAAAATTTTGCTTTTAATTTTAAAATCTTTCTATTTATATTCCATAATTTACCACACATACCACATAATCAGGACAGTCCGGGAAACAGAGGTTACTTCGATGGAGCTTGCTAGGGAGATATTTGTGGATTGGGAGAGTCCTTAAAATATGTGAGTCACATAAATTAACTTTCAAGGCAAACAGTGGCAGGGGAACAAACAACAGGGCTGAAGGATTGGCGTTAAGAGAACTGCTAAAGAGTGCATTAAAAGCAGAGATAAAAGACTTTCAAGCTTTTGGTGATCCAGCTATGTGGATTGAGTATATGAAGGAGGGGAAGACTTTGCACAACATTAATCTTCAGGGGATTGGAACCCAGCTGAAACACTTAGCTGGTGCATTCAATTCCTTTGGGATTAATCACATTTTCAGATAACAAAATGTACAAGCGGACTCGCTTTCAAAGGATGGACTTAGCTTACCAACAGGTACAATAATCTTCTCTAGAACCCAAAATGGTGATCAATCAGAAGAACAAGAAAAAATGGGCTGTTTGTAGAAAATCATTCAGAAAACTAAATTACTTATTTGGCTTTGATAAGAGTTACTGTGGTATTTTGATAGAAAATATAAAGGAGAAAATGTAAAAAGAATTACAACAAAAAATAGTCGAAGATTTTGACGCTTTAGATCAATTTTTAGTAAAAACAATAGTCTGATGTAAGCAAATAGAGTGTGTTTCAGCACCTGAAGAAGTGTTAAATTTAAGGTTTTTGTGCCACCAGCACCCGAAGAATGTATCAGTTTTTCATTATGAGAAATAAAATACAGTTTTACCATACATACCTCTATCTTTTATATACATAAATACATTTTTTATTTTTCATACATTATTTTATTTTCTTGGAGTTTGATAGAGGGTTAACTCTTACTATAAATCCTTTAGTGATGCATAACATTTCAAATTGTTTGATATAAATAACCAAATGAATATGCTAAGATAATTTCTCTCACACATTCTTGGAGAACTCTATTTTTATTAAGCTTTGTAAATCATCACAACATCAAATGGGACTTTCTTATGCCATTTCAAATATCCCAATAGGACTTTCTTATGCCATTTCAAATATCTCAATAGGGAGAAATCCTTCTTTAGTTTTAAGTTTGGTCTCACTAGCTTAACATTGCAAACCTTGTATTACCTTGTATTTTTCATGTGGTATAGGAGATGGGAGAGGACGATAATTTATATAAGTGCGATAATCCAAACCAATGTTTGTTGTAACCATGTACGGAAAAACAATCATAGTAAGGAAATTTTTTTAATGAAAATGTTTGGCTCATGTATTCAAGAATTTGTAATCCGACTATATGAATAATAAAAAATATTATTTTTGCTGGAATTCTTTCTTAAATAAGGCTTTTTTAAGGATAAATATTTTAAGGATAAATACAGATTTCTATTTGTTTTCCACTGAGTTAATAATTTTTCATGTATGTCCCTTTTATTTCTACACCCGTTATTAAACAATAAATGAAGAAAATAATTGTTGGTTCATGCATCAACACTGGACATGACATTAGAATACTAATCTTTCTGCTAAAATATGTTTTGATGATTTGTATAGAGAAATAGCTTCAGTACTTTACAGATGATATTAGTTATTACTATATGTGAACAAATCTTATATTTTAAGGCCATACATACGCTTGAGATATTGAAGATAATAATGATGTTTCGCTTTTTAAAGAAATTTATCCGCTTCCCATTTAACAAGAAAAAAAAAGATCGCATACTATGATTTCCTGTGACCTAAGTTAACTGAATTTTCGACATTAACTGCACTTTGAACCTCCTGCTTGCTTTAAAAGTTTAATACACTAAGCAATGTTTCAATTTTTAAAGTATCAAAAGAGCTTTTATGAAAATAAATTAATTTTATGAGCGAGTGTGAAATGTTCAAGAGGGGATACCGTTGTATTGCTTGCAGTGGCAAGAACCGCATATTTATTGCCCGTAAAGAAGACCTTTGCTGCACACAACCCCTTCCTCACTGAACACTCGTAATTAGCATTGCCTGTGTCATACAGTTTCGAAGTAAAATTCAATGTCATCACCACCTGCACAATAATGTTTCAAACCATTATTGCAAGTTATCAATACGATGATGTATTCTGAGTAAAAAAAATTGATAAGGATACTCATATGCTAATTTTTATTTGGTTGAAATTTCTCACAAAAAAATGAAAAACCCCTTGTACAAAGCCAAGATTTTAAGCTATCAATACGTATTAACAAACAATAAATGCTATCTATATTAAAATATATTTAAAATTAGACAGTATATATTCAGAATATGTAACAACATTTATTAAGATGATTTTATATATATAATATACCCAAATTCTAAGCCAGTCAAAAACCTTTAACTAAAGTTTTAAATAAGCCAAAAATTAAGCAGGCACCTTAACCCTGCGCTGATTGAAGTTCCCCACAGCGAAGTAATAGTCTGCATCTTCATTTGCAATGTAATCTGCGTGACCATGACCTGCAAGCCCCCAATCAAGTTTTCGAACTCATTACACCTTTCTCATCCTCAAGAACCCAATATTAAGGAATGAACTCCATGTGACCGTGGGGTTGTCATTCATACCGTGCATTTTTAGCCTGACTTCGCCCAGGTGGGGATTTGATGGACTATGGATCCACTCCTCCAAGCTCTCCCGTCCTGCACCGTCCAAACCAGAAGCTATGAAGAACATTGGTGCATACAATATACCAAAGAAACAATGCCGGCTCTCCTTTATTATTTCTCAGAGGAAAGGTTGCAAATTTTTTCCTCTATATTATTATCTGATATCAAAGATTAATTAACTGTAATTCTGAACACAGCTATGTTGATACAACAATGAACTAATAGTCATTAAAGATGACTATAAACAATTATAAATTTAAACCACTTCAAATTACGGTCAAACAAATTTAAACCCCTTCAAGTTGCTGCTAAATTAAATCTTGACAAACGTTTATATATATAAAACATTTTGAGAATGGAAATGTGAAAATGAAAAATGAGACTCGAGAGTATTAGTAGGAACTAATCCCAGTTAGGGCATGTGCCAGTGAAGAAGTGAATACCTTTAAGTACAATAACTAAAACGTCCTGAAATCCGTTATTCTTAACCTCACAATGTAGCCCAACTTTAGAGCCCCGGTTCAACCAAACTGAAATTTCCTGCCAATTCCAAACATCAAAGTCAGTGGATAACAAAACATGAATGTCTGTGGCATTCTCTGGGGTTTTCTGAACAAAAATCCAACTGCTGTAAAACAAAATCCATTCACTCTTTCATCAATAATCCCACCTGATGATATCCTAAGCCCACCTGATGATATCCTGGATCGACAAGCAAACTATGCACCGTACTCCAGTTCCGATCTATACCAAGTTTCGGTTTTTCGGAGAAACCATACAGCATTGGACCATCATGATCATATCGCCCCTCATGTTTAACCTGTTAGTTGCAATCCATATAAACAAGAATTCCAACGGTAGCCCTAAGCAAAAATACACTTAGCATCTGGGGAAAGCACCATACCTTGATCTCCTTGACAAAAACGGGGCTGGCTTCCAGATAATGGGAATAGTTTGGCCCAAGCGACAGATGTGTGGTGCCGTATAGTCCCAGGCTTAATGTCAATGACACTGGAAAAATCAGGTACAACTTGGTTAGTAACAAGACATATTGCACATCAATCAATGAAGCTTATAAAAAGTCGTATACAAGTCTGAGAGAGGTAAGGTGTTCTACAGCCGTGGTGGGATTGGGGAGAGGGAGATTCATCAAAGTATTCAGCAAAGTACCTCCATCATGCAAGCATTACCCCCATCATACAAGCATCACGGGGAGATCATGCTACAGACATCACCCCATCATACAATCATCACAGGGAGATCATCAGTACCTGTGAATATGGTTTTTGAGATCACCACTACCTGTGAATATGGTTTTTGAGATGACCACTACCTGTAAATACGGTTTTTAATCAACATATTAGATGGAAGCATTTGGCAAGGTACCTCCAAGCAACTACCTGTAGATATGGGTCTTTGACCAAAAGGTTGGAAGGGGCATTAAGCGAGATACCCATATCAATGGTAAAAATTCAATCCATGAAACTATATGCGAAGTTGTGGATACTCACTTATATTCTAGTACTGGGGATCAAAGTCAAGACCAACCATGAGTGAATATAGGTTTTCACAAGAATCAAACTCTACACAACAACATGTAAAAATGGGTACTTAATTAAAGGAGACATGGCTGAAAGTACCCACAGTCATTGGTAAAAATTCAACCCATGGAGCTATGACTGTATGAATATGCATATGGATATTAACACAGACTTTCTATTGACATTCACCTCCCTATTTTGGGGGCTCACTTCATAGCAAGTGGGATATAAAAGAAGGAAGTAAATATTTCAAAATGGAAAACAAACCAACACCTAAGATACCTAATTTTAAAATCTTATTTTTATTACAATTAAAAATGCCTTCAAATCTCTATATGGTATTCTCTACTGAATGAAACCCTTGATATGCACATGTAGTTAATCCAGATAATTGGTCTGGAATTCTTGAATTAAGTATACAAAAGCTCCAATCAATACAAGATAAATGGAGCTGATCGCCTAAAAAAACCAATCAACATAAGTTCAGGGGAGATGATTGACTAAGAAAAAAGGTACTTTACAGCAGGTTCTGAGTGGGAGATTTATAACATTTCAAATTATCCAATCGATGCATTGAATATAAAATCCAAAATAACCCTTGACATTTAATATAAATTCGTCTAACCTCAAGTCTGACATACAGTTGGAAGTTTGGTGGCTGGGAAGTTGGAGGATACATCTTTAAAATTTACTGAAACTGGGATCCTGTGAAAATGAAATAGAGATATACGGTTTTGATAGCTTCTCAACCCCTCTGAACATGAATTTAATCTATGCTACCTTATGTACATAACAATCTATAACCTTCTTTCAAAGAATATAAAGAGAAGTTTAAATTGCAAAGAGGGGAAAGATTTACATTGCAAAAGCCCTGTTATCTTATGTACATAACCAGCTATAACTTTCTTTTAAAAAAAATGCAACAAAGCAAAGTATAAATTGCAGAGAGGGGAAAGGTTTACATGCCAAAAATCCAGAACGTAATAGGAATTATCATGCAAGCCCAGCACTCCTGCCTGGTCTCTGCTTCATATCGAGCGCCTCGGTAGTCATAATAGTAAGGTGTTCCAACTCCGACTCCGACTCCATACACACCCCTAGGCATGATGAATATTCAGCTGCTGCCGAATAAATTCCACAGCCCGTGCCTGCAAAACTGCAAGGAATTGGACAATGATTGACCATAACATTTACTCCATGCCCGCCGATCTCAGATGTATATGCAGCTATCATGACAATCCGGGATCCGTTATGGTATAATTCTCGCAAATAGATATCCAGTGACAATGGGATTGAACCTGAGACCATCTTGAGATGAGGAAAAATGAATGCCTATTCATGTAACGGAATTATTTGTCTCAACTACCACTCTGCCCCCATCTATCAGTCAACAACAATGTGGGATTGATGTGTATGGCGGTGAAAGCATTGATTTGAGGATACACATACAAACTTGGAATAGCAGATATGAAGGGTCGTTGGGTATTTGAGCTTGTAGCTATTGTGTCATTCTCCAAGGGGGGGCTGAGGAGCGGGCCGCCTTCAATCCTAACCACGCTGGATTGGTTTTTTTCTATATAAAAGAGTATAATGGATTGGTTAAGGAAATTATTTTTAAAGTTTGCATATAGCTGTGTTGCTCGTTGATTTTTGCATTAGCTGATTATTTTTTTATTGAAAAAATTAATTCAAGAACTAGTTGTTAAGATTTTCACATAATTATTCCTGTTGTCTTTGAAGGCCTAGCACTTTAAAATGAAATGCTTTTGTCTTTCCACTTTTTTCAAGGTGCAAAAAGTACACTCTTTCTTCCCAAGCTTCTTTTGGTCTTTTCCAGCGTCTTTCACAATCCAGTTAGTGGGAATTGGTTCTTAGTTGAGCAATAAGCATTTTGGCCCTCCATGATATATTAGCCCCTATATAATATTTTATGGTAATGAATGGGTTTAATAATTAAGAAAAATTGTTTTCTACTTATTTGGATGGAAACGTCACAAACTGATTAGTCTCTATAACATATAAAAACCTAGAAATTAAATAAGCCAATATGTTACAAAGTGGTTAGTCCATGTCATTTAGTAAATAAATTATAAATTAAATATAAAAAAAATAAGAAAGTAAATGTAAACCATAAAAATATAAAATATATATATATAGAATCTCTTGTATTTTTAAGTTATTGTCTTCATAAGAACATTATAATAGGTCTATATAGAATTGGTCACATCAAAATAAAAATATCACATAGAAAGAGATAACCACATTTTTTTGTTTTTAGTAAACAAAAATTGATAATGCTATGTGAAAGTCATCACATAGAAAGAGATAACCACATTTTTTTTTTGTTTTTAGTAAACAAAAATTGATAATGCCATGTGAAAGTTGCCACAAATTGAATTTTAGAATATTCTATATTAAATATTTTTTTATTTTACTTTTTATATTTTAAAATTAAAATTGCATGTTCAATGAGTTATTTGTCATTGATAATCTTTTTGACTACTTAAAAAATAAAATTTATATTTTTTTTAAACATTGGAAAACTTTTACTACATGAAAATGAACTAGACTTGCAAACTCAAAAAGAACTATTGTTCCATAAAGGCATATTAGCTCTTTTAGGTTTTTTTAGTGTTCAGCTCTTATGTTTTTTCAAATTTTGAATTAATCAATCTATTGTAGTTTTTTTGGGACGTTGTGACTTTTTTTTGCATGGTTTAGTCTTGAATCAGTTTCAGCTCAATAAGAATTGGCTCTTTGAATTTTGAGATTTTTTTACATGAAGGTACTTACAGACTCTATTATGTGGGAAGTACTTTATTTTAAGTTATTGTAATTTTGATTCAACTTTTAAATTTTAAATTGTATTCTTATTTTTTTTTTAAATTGAAAATATATTATTTTGGCAAATAAAAAAGAATAAAATTGAAAATATATTATTTTGGCAAATAAAAAAGAATAATAAAAGCTAAGATCAATGGTAGAAATTGAAAAATCATAAAAAAATTATAATATTGATCACATCAATAAATATTTATCTTGATAAAATACATCAAAATAAAAATATATAAAATTGGTCACATCAAAATCAAAACATTATTTGGAGAGCTACAATATTGCTATATTTTTTAACAAACAAAAGTCAACAATGATATTCAAAGCCACTTGCCGTTTTTTTCTAGTTGATACTAAGTGTTTGTAATTTTATTTAGTTTCTTTTAAAAATAAAATTACACTCTTAATGATATTCAAAGCCACTTGCCTTTTTTTTCTAGTTCATACTAAGTGTTTGTAATTTTATTTAGTTTCTTTTAAAAATAAAATTACACTCTTAAAACAATTAGAAAAAGCGTAGCCTAAAAGTTGAATGATTTCACTAATTCTTAACAACCTTTTTAGCATGATTTCAACTGAATTTGGTAAAAAAAAATAGGTGCATTTGGTAAAAAATCAGATTTCAAATAACATTGTTTAAACTTGCTTAATCTCGGTGCCCTCTGGGTATTAGACAACACTGAATCTATTTATGCATTCAAAACAGTGATTTAAATAGAACATAAATTGATTTTTTTTAATTATCGAATTTCAGTCAAAAATTAGTCAAATGGGTGAGATGGCTAAATGTTTAGACTCTATCATTAAAATAAAATAAAATAAAAGTGTAATCTTAAAAACATCAAACAACTTTATAAAAATTTATACCATGAAAAATGATACATGACTTTGTTGTAAATTGATTCGAACTTCGATATAATTATGATCCTTTTAATTACCCTCACACCTTATTAAGTAGTCTTATAACCCATTTTGATGAATATAATCATAACCTACTCCTAATTGTATACCATGTGTGCTTCCAAATTTTGACACAATGCAAAAGTTTTCAACCAATATTTATTAGGGTAAACTATACCAGCAATTGAGCTTGAGAGTGCGTATTGGAAACATGAGTCCTTTTTTTGGTTGGGAGAGCACGCACTGGCTGAGCATCCACGCATTGGGCGTTTAGGTCGAGCCGAGGAGGAGGCCGCTGTCCCTTCAGTGCCGAAGTTGTTCTGACAACTGAGCGCTAGATCCAAGACAAATCCAGAGGTTGCTCGCATCAGATCGGCTGCTGAGTTGATCGTTTAGCTGTTGAAGCTATGGAGGCCCTCTCCCCTGAACCCATGCATTGAAGCTGGCCCGGAGTGGGTGGGGCATTAAGATGGTGGAGGAGGTAGGTGATGAATCCTTGCCTACTCGATCGGAAGCCTTCGATAGGCTAATCACCAACCATGCCAAGCGATCAGGCAAAAGAGAATTGCCGAAATTTGTTAAGCGAATAGAAGATGTGCCGGAGGTAGCCCTTCCCCCGGAAGAAACGATCTGGGTTGCCCTGTCACTGGCAGATCGGGCTTTGATCGGGCAGTTCACAGGGTTGTGGCCCTCACCCAAAACCACTGATAGCTGGGTTCAAAGGAACTGGCGACCGCTAATATCCAAAAACATGGCCTCCTACGCCATCGGAAGGGGATACTTCCTCTTTGACTTCGAATCCAAAGACGATAAAGACTTAATCTTCAGGAATGGGCCCTACTTCATGGGTCCGCAAGGTCTCTAGCTCAATGGATCATCGCCGGACTTCGACCCGGAAGCCGATACCCCCAAAGTTGTCCCAGTCTGGGTAAGACTGCCCAATCTACCTATGCACTGCTGGAACCCTAAATCCCTACACGCTATAGGGGACGCACTGGGAAAATATATCGACATGGCCAGCCCAAAGGACCAATATGCTTGCGCCCGTATATGTGTGGAGGTCGATCTCGAAGCTGGACTGCCAGAAGCTATAAACCTCACGGTGGGGAATTGGTATCACATTCAGAAACGGGACTACGAACAACTCCCCTTCAAGTGCAGAGGTTGCCACGAGTACGGGCACTTCATACGAAACTGCCCTAAAACTCCGGAAAGCCAGCAAGAGAAGGGGGAAGGGTGGCATAGTGTGAACAAATCCAGATCTAAAAACCAAACTGGTGGGGGCCCTAAGAAAAGGTGAGGGGAGTGGCCCATTCGAAAAACTACAAGAGCCTCCTAAAGGTATAGAATCAGTGGAAGTAAGGGAGGAATCCATAGAAACAGAAGACAGATCTAGCCATGAAAAGAGCAAAGAACCTGAAACAGTCAGCTCAGACCAAGGGAGAGAAAATGAGGAAGACACAGCGGAAACTAAAGTAGGAGAAAGTCAGGGAAAATCTGACAAAGAACTGGACTCGGAAGAGGAAGAAGAGGAAGAAGGGGAAATTGAAATAACAACCCCAAGATTGACCAAAACAAAAGGAAGGAAATCTAGAAAAGAAGTACGGGAGCAAGCTACATACAAGGATAAGCTGCAAGGATCCCAGCTAACCTTGGAAAAGTTGTTGAAAAACCCAAGAAACACCTGTCAACATGGGCATGCCTTGAAAGGGATGCCTACGGCTTCCAAAAGTAAGTAATGAAGGCTATTTCCTGGAACTGTAGAGGGCTCAGTAGCAAAGGCAAAGAAGAAGCTATGCTAGCTTTAATCTCCCTTCACCAACCGGACATCTTGCTGATTCAGGAAACCAAGATGGAGGAGACAGCATTCCTCCAAACCAGTAAAAAAATTTTGAAAAAAAAAGGCACTGCTGCCTTAAGCTCCAGAGGAGCTTCTGGGGGTATAGGAACTCTATGGGATGAAAGGAAATTTGAAGCTATGATCATCAAAAACAGCACTCATTGGATCCTCACAGTGCTGAAACAAAAAGACACCAACTCTCTAGTAAGTATAATTAACATATATGCTCCTAATTCTCATGGCGAAAAAATAAACTGTTGGAATCTTCTCCGTGAAGAACGAAATAATCTGCAGGGTAATATCATATTGGCTGGGGATTTGAACCTCATCCTCAATCAGAATGAAAAAAGAGGGGGCTCTAGCTCTACAGACCCCATCATAGACATAGTGGAAGACATCATTACGACTTGGGACCTCATTGATATCAAGCCTTCTACAGGAAAATACACTTGGACCAATAGGCAGTTTGGGCCTGGGCACATTGCGGCCAGACTTGATCGATTCTTGGTTCAGGATAACTTTCTCCTGCTAGGCCTGATTATTTCCTCCAAAATCCTTCCCTTCGGAGGCTCCGATCACAAACCCGTCCTTCTGGAAATGGTGTAAGAAAAAAAACTGGGACCCATTCCGTTTAGATTTAACTCCATGTGGACCAAGCGTGATGATTTCCTTCAGATTGTAGCAGACTCTTGGGCCCATCCGGTAACCAGCTCTCCCTTCTTTGTATGGGAGGAGAAGCTGAGGAGGCTCAAAAAAACCTTAAAAAGTTGGGCCAAGGCGCTCCCAAACCCAAACTCTGCCAAGCTTCACGCTGCCCATGAGCTGGAGCTGCACCAGGCCGATATGGAGGATAAAGATGTGACTTCAAATGACATTCAAAAAGAGACAATCCTGCAGCTGAACCTTCACGCAGCATGTAGAGAGGAGGCTGAATGGTGGCGCCTCAAATCCAGGTGTAAATGGTTAAGGGACGGTGATAAAAATTCAAGTTTCTTCCACAAATTGACTGAGATCAGGAAAAATCAAAATAACGTCTGTGAAATTCAGCTCAATGATAAGATAATCGACCAATTCGATGAAATTAAAGTTGAAGCAACCAACTACTTCAACGAGCTGTTCACTGATCAGCCCACCCCCAGCAATGGCCAGCTTTTGAACCTTGTCCCAAATTCAGTAAAGAGTAGTGACAATGACCACCTGAACCAAATCATCACGCTGAAGGAGATTAAAGAAACGGTCGCTACCATGGAGGAGGACAGATCTCCAGGACCAGACGGGTTTAATGTGAACTTCATAACTATCTGCTGGGACATTGTTCAAAAATATTTACTTAAAATGATCAGAAAGTCTCAGAGCTGTAGTAAGATTGGAGGAAGTACGAATTCAGGCTTCTTGGCCCTCATTCCAAAGGAGAAAAATGCTAAAACTTTTGACAGGTTCCGGCCAATTTCATTGTGTAACATAGGGTATAAAATAATTACTAAGCTCATGGCCACAAGATTAAAGCACATCCTACCAGTCATTATCTCGGAGAATCAAGGTGGATTCGTCAAAGGAAGGAAAATTTGGGATAATGTCATTTTAGTGCAAGAAGCCATCCACTCCAGCCTGAAGAATGGAGACAAAGGAATGGCAGTAAAATTAGACTTGGCAAACGCATTTGACAGAGTTAGCCATACATTTATCCTTCAGGTAATGCTGAGATTCGGTTTTGCTCCTAAATTTGTCTCTTGGGTCAAGGCCTGCATAAGCAAGCCATGGATTGCCCCCCTCATTAACGGAAGAGCTGCCTCCTTTTTCCAAGCTACGAGAGGTCTGAGGCAAGGGTGCCCGCTCTCACCCCTACTCTACGCCATTCAGGCCTCGGTACTCAGTTTCCAACTGGAACATGCTAGGCTAGAGCAGGAGCTGCCAGGCATAAGGTTGGCCAGAGGAGTCAAAGACATTAACCACTCTCAGTTTGCCGATGATACCATTTTAATGGGAGGTGCCAGCCAGATCATAGCTCATAGATTCAAAGCTGAACTGAACCGTTATTTCTAGGCTTCTGGAAGTAAAATTAATCTCAGGAAGAGTCAGATCTTTGGATGGAACATTAATCCGAGGGAAATGTCAGACATATCCAGAATTCTAAATATGAACGGAGTTGTAAGTTGGGACTCATTCAAATACCTAAGGGTGCCTATTGTCAAAATAAAATCCAAGTCTTCGGACTGGAATCCCATAGTGGAAAAAATAAAAATAAAAATTTTAGGATGGGGGACTGCATGGCTGAATCTAGTGGGGAAGGTTGTTCTAATTAAAGTTGTCCTGAACATCTACTTGCTCTACCAATGCTCTCTGCTCCTAGCACCGGGCAAAATCATAAACCAAATTGAGGTATTACTGAAATCTTTTCTCTGGAATGGTGGGAACAATGGAGGAGGTAAAAAGTATGCTCTGGTAAGCTGGAAAACCGTAAAGCTGCCCAGAAATGAGGGAGGACTCCAAATCAGGGACCTCAATTGTCAAAATTTGGCCATTGGGGCCAAATTAATTTGGAATATGCTAAATCCTAAGCTAACCTGGTGTAGTTGGGCTCTGAAAATTAAATACTTTCCAGGACTAAGGCTTAAATGCCTGGAAGGAGACCATGTGAAGACAAAGGGGTCTCCCATCTTCAACATATGTAAAAAATCGCTATCCCAGTTTACCGAAAAATTATGCTGGATACCGGGTAATGGGAAAGAAATAAACTTCTGGAAGGATTCAATCCTCGGTAAACTCCCTCCACGTCTACCTCGATTGCAATCTTGGATGGAGGCGAGAGGCCTGTCAACGCTATGGAGTATATCAGATTGGGAGGTGAATCAACCAAATCACTGGGTATCTTGGGTAATGTCGGACTGTCCAGAAGCGTTGGAAATGGATAAATTGAAGCTGCTTAATCATCTGGCCGGGATAGCACCGATTTCCCTCTCCCTGAAAGACAGACGTGGCTGGGACAATCGAATTGGCACCTACACGATGGCAGAGGGATACAAAGTGTATGCAACATCTTACAATGTGCCAGCGAACCTTGCAATATGGAATCACAATTGGAACAACAGAACGCTACCCAAAATTGATGTGTTCACTTGGACATTGATTCACCAAAGACTGCTGACCGGAGAGAATCTGGAGAAAAGGGGGATAGCAGGCCCATTCAGATGTCCTCTTTGTGCGGTAAACTCAAAATCTCTTTCTCATATCTTTTTTAACTGTCCATATACTGTCTCAATCTGGAAGGAAGTAATGCTGAATGAAGAAGATGGGTTTCAATGGAATGGAAGCAATCAGGAATTCTTCATCAATTGGGAAAAAAAGTACAAGGGCGAGCTGGGAAAAAAAAATGGTGTGAGAGCCTGCTGGCTAAAATTATCTAAAATTGTTTGCTGGTGTATCTGGATAGAAAGAAATCAGAGAATTTTTCAGAATAGGAGTCAACCAGCGTGGAAGGTAATTGCCAAAATCAAAGCTCTTCTCGGTGAGGTGGTAAGAAGCTCCACGATTCTGTACAATAAAGCCAAGTTGACAGGAAAAGAGAAAAAATGGATGCAAAGTCTCAACATTCAGGAAAATAACAGCATAGCCATAAAAAATTTGGAGGATTGGGAAATCAGAATGGATAAAACCCAATTCGAAAACTGGTTAAGAGAAAGAAAGATATTCAAATTGTTCTTTGACGGAGCTTCAAAAGGGAATCTGGGGAAAGCAGGAGGAGGAGTTGTCATAAACCACACAGGGAAAGTGGAAATCGAATACGCCTATAACATCGGACACGATTCTAATAATATGGCAGAAGCATATGGGCTCTGGCAAGGCCTTAAGCAGGTGCAAAAAGTAGGAGCGGATGAAGTTGTGGTTATCAGAGACTCAAGGCTAATTATCCAAGCAGTGAGCGTAGGAAGAAGGGGCAAAAATGAGAGGATGGAAAGACTGTTAAAAAGAATCAGATATATGATCAAAAGGTTCAGGAAGATTGAATTCTTCCATGTTCTCAGGGAGCTTAATATGAGAGTGGACAAAGCAGCTAATAATTTCATAGATATAGGGTGCTACGAACTCAAGGTTGATTCAAAGATAAGTCTGGAAATCCCTCCATAATTTGTCTAAGGATGGGGAGTTTTAGCGGATCTCTGTACTCCTGATCAGGGTCTTTAAACTGAATCATTCATATCAATATAACCATTTTTGTTATAAAAAAAAATGAGCTTGAGAGTGCAACTTAAAAGAGAACTTAAGAAGCTCAAACCAAGAAGTTTAAGGAAATGCTAGAAAGAATAAAAATAGAAAGTATAACAAATATGTAAGCAATTAATGTATTAGATAGTGTAAATGTGTTGATACAATAAAAATGATTTTAAAAATAGATATCGTTTTTTTTTGTTCGAGTGCCCTGTGATTTGTTGGGTGAACCCTTTGGTGTCCTGTGATTTGTTGGGTGAACCCTTTGGTATGAGAAACCATGATCTAGGGGTATCTAAGCCATCAAAATCACTCGAAGATCGCATCCGGCTTGGACCGCACCAACCCTTAGCATGGTTGGATTTAAATGTCACCTTCCAGGAGCAGCGGGTTTTGATCTTGGGCCGCCAAGCAAACGAAACCCCTCTTGACCATTTACTCTACCAAAATTTAACAAAAATAAATATCAATTAAATATACATAAAAAATTATAATAAATAAATAAAGACTATAAAAAATATATATAAAAAATACTTGCACAACCAAAATTTAAATGATATCTTTAAATTCAATTAAATTATATATATAAAGATTCCCATGCATTGCATTAAGCTTCTATGTTTTGCTCCACGGTATTGTTAAAACATGTAAGGGCCCGTCATACTCTTTTTTTTCCAAAGAAAAAATTGGTAAATATTTTATTCACATTCAGCAGATGGCCCAAAAGGTCCATTATACAAAATTCAACTATGAAGTTGTCATTACATACCGATATTTGCCTCAAAAAGAGCACAGAATACCATTATCATATCCAAAATCTGATCCAACAGAAAGTTGTCATTACATACAAGAAAATACCTCAGAAAGAGCATGATTACTTTTCTGCAAAAATCATCAAGTCTGATCATAGCAGACTTTTTTTCATCATTCCTGATAAATCAGGTCAGATCAACTGTAAACGAAGGTGATCACAAGCAAAAACAGCCCAGAGCATAACTAGCTGGCTAAAACAGTCTCATCAAGCAAGAACTGTAATCAATGATAATAGTAAGCAGCCAAACTAAAAGTTGAAAAAAAATAAAAAAAATTGGAAGAGTCCATTTACTATTCATTATGTTATTTAGTTGTCTAATATTTTTTATACTAACAACTTTATTTGATTAGGAATTATGGTTAACCTTAATAGAGTTTATATGTTAACCAAAAATAATGTAAATTGTATTCTATTTTCTAATGATTATAAATATATTGATTTGTATTTATTTTTAATACTAAAATATATTTGTTCTCTTTATTAATATTTTCTCAATTTATAATTTTAGTTAATCATGTAATAACGTTATTGAGAAATATTTTTCCACAAATATGTTTCATATAGAAAAAACCATAATACTATTTGTTTCTTATAGAAAAAACCATAATACTATTTGGCATATAAGTTTTTTGTTTGGGAATAGAGTTACTTCACATAGAAACATAAAAGAAATTGTTGTAGAATTATTCATTTTTTTTAAAGATACTAGAAGGGATGATATTGGAAATCAAATGAAGGAAATAAATCATTATCTATAGTTTTTTTTCTAGGAATGAAGTGTATCATATTAGGAAACTTATAATTTTGAATGAAATAAAAAATGTGTTATCTTTTTTTGCAAAAAAATTAAAGCTCGGGTCTAGATGGCTGGCCTATGTAGCTTTTTATCTCTTTCTTTAACATTATGGGAAAGGTGTTATTAGATGCGGTTGAGATGTCAAGAAGGGAGGGATTTATGTCTAGCTCTCTAAACTCTACTTTTATAGCTCTTGTCCCTAAAAAGGATAAACCATATACTTTCTTTAATTTTAGACCCATTGCATTGTGTAACTTGATTTATAAGATGGTGACAAAAGTTATAGCAGATAGGATTAAGTCAAAAATTTCATAAATGATCTCCAAAGAACAGTTTGGCTTTCTCTCAAACTGACAGATCTTGGATGCTATTGGTGTATCACAAGAATGTCTTCACACTGCTAAGATGAAAAAGATCAGTTCTCTTTGTATGAAGTTGGATCTTGTAAAATCCTATGACAAGGTAAATTGGGTTTTCCTAAGACTTGTATTGCTTCAAATTGGTCTACCCGTGGAAGTACAAACTAGATTCTTGCATGTGTATCTTCAACAAGCTTTGTTGTGTCAGTCAATGGTTCTCCCACAAATTTCTTTGGAAGCACGAGAGGGCTAAGGAAAGGATACCCATTGTCTCCTTTACTCTTCTTACTGGTAATAGAAGGACTTAGTAGTATTATCACAAGAGCTTGCTAGGAAGGAAAATTCTCAGGTATCAAAATTTCTTCTGCTCTTAAAATCACACATTTACTTTTTGTTGATGATGTGATTTTTTTTGGAGCTGCTAAGATCAAGGAATGAAGACTCTCTATGATATTTTGGCTATTTTTTGCTCAACATTTGGAATGGATATCAATTTGGATAAATCGTGTATTTATCAGCATAAAGTTTATGAAGATGTTATGTGTCAGTTAAAAAATTTGTTTCAATATAAAGTTGAAAGTATTGATGTTGGGTTCAGATATTTCGGTTATGTATTGAAACCAAAAAATTACAGGGTGCAATATTGGTTGTGGTTAGTGAAGAAAATATAAAAAATAATAATAAATCACTTGGCTTACATGTTTCTCTCTCTTAGTGGAAAGTTAATTCTAATTATGGTTGTTCTTGCGAGTTTCTTATTTTATGGTTTTCATTGATTATGGTCCCCAAAGCTATCATTAATATCATAAGTTAAAGAAAAAAATACCATTTTCTTTGGGCTCGTTCAAGCTCTGAGAAAAAGTTTCATCTAGTGTCCTTGGAAAAAATTGCTCTGCCAAAATCTTTGCGAGGTTGGGGCATAAAAAATTTGGTTAGCTTCGATCCTGCTCTGTGTATGAAGAGTATGTGGCGTTGTCTTTTTTATAATGGTTTGTTGAGCATTGTTATCAAGTCAATATATATAAAGGAAGTTTCTCTCTTCAGTGGGTTCATATCTTCAGAGATTGATAATAAAGATGCTTCAATTATTTGGAAAAGTTTCATTAAAATTTTCCATTGGATAATGGAGTGGACTTCTTGAGATATTGGAAATGGTAAAAATGTTCGTATTGAAATTGATACCTTTATAAGATACAATGGAAAATATGAGTGGCCATTGGAAATTATGGAGCATCTGGATGGAATTGGTCTAACTAATCTCAGTCAAATCCAAAGGCCAAGATGGGTTGTTATCAAAGGTGGTTATTGGTGTAATTATGGATACATTGGTCTATATGGCATTTGGGCCTCCTTATGGGACAATTACATCAATTCTTTGAATAGTGTTGACATCAAATTGGATGACACAAAAGACATATTAGTTTGGGTTTGGACTAAACAGTGTAGAGACATTTCTGTAAAGATTGCTTATGATGCTCTTATAAACACTCGTTTTCATGCTGAAAGGTATTGGTGGCATTGCAAACTATGGAGCTGGTGCATTCCACAAAATCTCAAATGTCTTTTCTAGCTGTTATCGAAAGACAAGCTTCTAACTTGGAAGAATCTGATGAAAAGAGGATGGATGGGTCCAAGATCCTGTGTTATGTGCAGGCGGAATTTTAACTATGTGAATCATATCTTTATCCATTGTCCTTTTAGTAGAAATGTATGGTCCTTGGCTTGTGAGGACTTAAATATTATTTCTGATTGGGGTATTTCTAACATTGAGGATAAATTCAATACTTGGTATCATGAAGAAAGTAGATGCAAATTTCTTCCTATTTTTCATTAGTTGGGCTATATGGCATGTGAAAAACAAGGTTTTTTTTTAAGATGTTGCCCCAATTGTTCATCAGTGTATGTTAAAAGGAATTAATCTTTTCAAGGATTATCAAGGTTTGGTAAAACAAAATACTCAAAGGATTTCGCGTCCTCCTACCCCCAACTTCTCTACGGTTGTTGGTTACTTTGATGGAGCTTCTTCAAATGGTAAATGTGGTTGCGGTATGATCCTTATGTTAAACAAGGGTCATTTGTTCAGATTATAGTTGGGAGGTGGAGAGGGAAGTAACACAAGGTTAAGTTGTTAAGTTTGTGGGGTATTTTAAGTGTTGCTTCATTTAATGGTATATATTCTCTCACTTTATTTGGTGATTCCAAAGTGATTGTGGAATGGGAAAATGACAGATACAGGCTACACGTTATCCAACATAAACACTAGTGTGCAATAGTTAGAACTTTGATCAATTATTTTCATCAACGTTCTTTAAATCATATATCCAAAAGATTCAATATCGATGTCGACCAATTGTCAATGCAAGTTGTAGCGGAAGAGGAAGGTTATATTTACTTCCATGAAGAGCGAGAAGGTTCTATAATTAGTGAAGGAGTTCAAGAGCTAGACTGCTTTATGCAATCTTCTAGCTTTTTGTCTATCGGTTAGCTTTTTATCAATATCAATTTGGCTAAGCCGGTTTTTATAATGTACACCCTGCTTTTTTGGTATGAACTATAGGATAAAGTTTATATGTAATAGTCTGTAGTCCTATGACTGAACATTTTTTGTAGGAGAAGTGGTCAAGATTGTCATGAAAGTTTTTGTATTGGACATGTGATAGCTGATAAGTTTAGCAATGGGTAGTAAAGAAGGATATGATTTAACTTTTTCTTTGATTCTAAAAGAATAGCAAGAAGAAGGTTTTCTTCAATTGAAAAAAGTCGTTGAAAAATATTCATACGAATAAACTTAACAAAATTAACATAAGTGTTTAGTTACCTAACAAAACATAAAAACAAGAATGATGACGGTTGAAAGTCTAATCAATGTGAAGGATAAAAAGGAAGCCTCCATTTTTAAGGTTATTTGCTAAATAGATTGCCTTTATTTTTAAGGGTATTTGATGAATAGATTCTAGTATCCTTTCTCTTTAATTGTATTTTAAAACATCAAAATTGTTTTACTAAAAAGAACATCAATATTGAAAAAATAAAAATACTCATATGATGGAAAAATATTTAAAATAACATAAAAAATAAAAAATTATAAAATTTATGATTTTTAAAGTAAAATATAAAAATTAGTTTATGTTATTTAATACACAAACCATACCAAAACCATATTTCATTTTCAAAATATGTTTACTACGAACGACATTTATAATGAGTTACCAAAGTGAATTCAATAATATTCCTTTCAAACTATATGATTTTATATTTAACATTATAAAGTAAAGCAAGAGAAAGTTGCGTTGCAGCATATTCCCTGCCAATAATCGATGGCATCTTACATGTGGCAACAGTAAGATGTCTAATTCTATGACATGGGGCAATGGGGTTGGACCACAAAGTCCTAGTAAACTCATAAACCTCCGACGTGAAAACTCAAAAACTCTAGCATGCGGCTTCTTAACTCCTAATGCATCGATGTGAAAACTCCAAAGGATCTGATGCTAAAAATGTATGCCTCCAATAAAGATACAATTATGCACACATGATCTTAAAGTAACGGAAAAATATTCATATTCTAAAGAAAAAGCATATGCAGATGATTCATTGTCATTCTGGTGAACGACTAACATAGCCAAGCTGAAGCTGGGAATATGTAATATACCTTGATGTATATTACTCATTAATTTATTACTATTTAGGTTACAAAATCAATTAGGTAAGTTATATTGTGTGAGATGTCTATTAAATGAAAAGACATGTCCTTATGTTTATCAATCATATATAATTGGCTACTATCTTTGTATTTTTCATCAATTCAATTATCAAATATATATTTATAAATAATTTTTCAACATGTAAGGTGATACCTTACACATGGTATCAGAGCATAGGCTCTCACGCAGTCTCACTTCCTCCTCGGAAAATAATTCTCACTCTTCATTCTCCATTTCCACACCTCCACACATCCTTCATCCCATGTGCTCTCTCTCCCATGAAGACATGCCATCATTCCCTCACCATTCCACTCCATTGTCATCGCCTACTCTCATCATTCCACACTCCATCCACAGGCTTGAACTTCGCAGCCCCCCTCTCCAAACCGCCACCTCCTCCATACCCACCTCCTATTTCCATCATTCCTACTCATGCACACTAGTACTGCTACTCACCCTCCATCCAATAATTATCACCCTACCCTATCAATTTCTCTACACACACACCCACCAAATGCTCACTCCACATGCCCACGCACCTTTTGGTTCACTCACATTAACCAACCCTCTCTATTTTGTTCCCCAACTTCGACACTTTACACCCTTACACATGTTCCCATTTCCATCCTTGCAACTCCTTTGTTGTTGCACCCCTCCTGCATTGTTCTGTCCTCTTCACCTACACAATCACCCTCCCTTCATTCACTTGTTCCCTATCCATCTTCTACCTGGGATTGTCCCCTTACCTTTCCCATTATACTTACTTTATGTGCTTTACCTCACCCTAAACTCTACCTCCATTGTGATGCACTCTACCACTATTGCCCACGCCCTTGCACCAATTCTCCACCTACGATCTCTCCCACGTGCATCCCTATCTCCACCTGCATACACCCCTCCCCCATTCGAACCCCCTCTCACCAACGCTCCAACCACCTACACACTCCTCACACCTCATCCTTGATTCCTCTCCACATCCCACTCCCCACTCCACCGATGAACCTCCAGCCACACTAATGCAACTCCCATCCCATCCTTCAAACACTGCATTGATTCCCCAGTCTCGCGCCCATTCTCATACCCCCTCTACGATCATTCATGTGCCCTGCCAACCCTACCACGACTCTCTATCATTGCTCTAAAACCATTCCAATGAGTGATCCCTTCCATTGCACCAGCTCCCAAGAGCCACAACCACACCCCAACCATTCCTTCCAATATAGGGCTTCAAACCCTAAAAGTTCCACCATTTTTCAAATAAAATATATTATTATTATAATATTATTTGAATACATATAAACTTAAAAAAAAACTATATATATAGTTTATAAAAACAATAATAATAATAATATTAAGTAAGTAAGTAATTTATTATTATTATTAAAAAAAAAATCAAAATCTTCTTGAAGATTTTCACAAACTAGAATTAATATGTTTCCAACATTCAATGAAATCATGTATGGACAGAAGACGACAAGGATTATTGAATCTAAACTCGAAGAAATAAAAAAGAGATGCCTTAGGGAAGAGGAAACGTACACCAAGTTGAAAATGATCGTATTGAAAATAAAGGAAGAAATAGCTAGGAAAAAAGGTAAGGAAGAACTTGTAGCAAGATTAGACCCTGAAGAATTTACTGCTCAAACCAAGCCAAGGTTGAGAGAAAATGATGAAGAGTTCTATGAAGAAGAAGTGACTACGACATCTCACTTCTCAAGTGAGGGAACGCAGGAAACTGTTATGGCATCTACGATAACAGAAGCGGTTACGCCCCCCAAATTTCCAAATAAACAAGAGTTGGAAACTAATTTTGCATCCACAATAAAATAAGATGGAATCAAGGAAGAACTTGTAGCAATATCTGACCCTATAGAATTTATTTCTCAAACCGAGCCAATGTTGACAGAAGATGATGAAGAAGCCTATGAAGAAGAAGCGGCTATGACATCTCACCTCTCAAGCGAGGAAAAGTAGGAAACTACTATGGTACCTACTATAGAAAAAGCAGTTATGGTCTCCAAAGTTTCAAGCAAGGGAAAGTTGGAAACTGCATTTACACTCCCAACAGAAGAAACGTCTGCGACTCCCAAGTTCCTAAGTAAAGAGGAACAAGGGAGGCCATGATGACCACCTCCTTATATCCCTCCTCACAAGAGATTCGGGTCACCACACTCCGAGAGGGATAACAAAATACACCCCAACTACAAACCTCCAAATACGATACTCAATAAAAAATGTGTACATCTATCAGAAATTCGATGTGGCTTCTTACAAGGAAGGGAAGTAAGGCACATTAACACGACAACGAAAAAATCTATAAATTTGTCGAGTGAAACTCCAGAACAAGGAGTAGTCAAGGAAGACGATAACAAGGACGATGAAACATAAGAGGTAGAAGACAAGGATATGAAAGATCGAGATGATATTGACAATCACAATGTCAATATCAATTGTAAAGAAAATGATGATGTTGTAGATTGTAATAAAACACAAAATATGGTTAAAAATGAAGTCATTGTTAACATAATTATGAAAATTTTGAAGTTATAGAAGAATGCAATGATGAAAATAAAAACGTTGAAGTTGATCTTAATCATGATAACGTAGCAGAACGAAACCCAGAAGATGCTGCGACAAATGAAGAGATAAACATTCTACTAGTGGTCGTAACTCAAGATGTTCTAGAATCTCAACATTAAAAGGTTCCCCGGGAACAACTAAAGACAAGTTCGTCAGACAAGAAAGTAAGTCCATTATTAGTAGTTACCACTACATATAAGAAAACCATATCAAAGAATGCAAAAATATTAGAAATCTACATCAAATTAGAAGATCAAAATAACACTATTAGATTAAAAGCTCGGAAGAATACTCCATATAGTTGTTATGTGTTTATCTACAGAATCATATACATGAAGAATACTCCATATAGTTGTTTATGTGTTTATATGAATGGAAATGCGACCAATTATTCAAGAACTTCTAGACTGGGGTAACACTATTCGGAGCAAGACCTCCAGTTGAAGCACGCTTACTGAAGATTTGTGGACAAATCTTTTCAAGGCCAAATGACTTGTAATATACCTCAATGTATATTACTCATTAATTTACTACTATTTAGGTTAAGAAATCAATTAGGTAAGTTATATTGTGCGACATGTCTACTAAATGAAAAGAAATGTCCATATGTTTACCAACCATATATAATTGGCTGCTATCTGTGTATTTTTCATCAATTCAATTATCAAATATATATTCATAAATAATATTCCAACATGTAAGGTGATACCTTACAAAATAAGTGCCTTAGGCTTCATCAGAGTAATTGAAACCTTAAAATCATATGCAATGATACCAATGATGATGGTGTGAAACCCTAAAAATATTGGCGACAATCAAGTCAATGCTTCATTTTTTTTTGAATTCATTCTATTGGTTAAATTGAAATGTCTTATATGGCACATATTTGAATTATTTTGGAACATTCTCCATTTATTCATATGCCTTCTTGGTCAATATGGAACCATTTAGTGTTATTGAGAACGATGCAGAGGTGCTTATTCCAGTGAGAAATTTTGGACAACTTACAATCACAATTACAAAGTCAAGTTGGTCAGTTTCGACTAAGCTTCAACAAATTTTGGTGTAAAAAACTATATATTTATTTCTAGTGGATTGTCACAAATTCTAAGCAAAAACAACAATTTATTTTGGTTTTTGTTGTATGTCATGTGGCACTATCATGACATGGTTTAAAATTTGAGATTTCTGATAGAAATTCACTTCAAAGCAAATATTTTTGGGCCATCTTGATTGTTTTGGCTTAGATTATGTAAAAATTGCCATGAATCTAAACAAAACAGTGGATATATACCCTCTGCGGTGACAAGAAAACTGTCTGATCCCCATAGGAATAATATAATGTCACGTGGGCCACATCCTACATTACTTTAGAGAAGCCAAAAATAACAACGCTAGCTAATGTTCTATCAGTAAGTCAATGCCAAAATCATTCATCATGAATCGTAGGTCTGCACTTACCATGGAGAAAGGCTAAAGTACAAGGTAAAAGAAAAACACTCACTTACAATCGGTAGTCGAAACCTTGATAAAAAGTATATCCCGACTGTGGAAGGGATGTATAATTAGAGGAAAATAGGACTAAATTAAACATTTAAAGATTCTCTCATTGGAAAAGGATCGCATGGATCTAAATCGAAGTAGATGAGAATAGTTCTCCAGATGGGTAGTTATGGAAGAAGCCTCGCGTGATACCCCATATTGGTGTCTATTTTAATGAAGCATAGGATCTTTAGACCTGCATGAATTCAATGAGAAAAGAATGTTGCAAAAGAGAGAAAAGAATGCAATAAATATTGATCAATTATTCATGGCAAAATTGCACACACGTGGAGACAAAAATGGAAGAATATCATTACATACATTAATTAGTATATTATATGCAATATAATGCTGTTACAAATAGGAGAATTTGAATGCCTTAGGTAGGATTCAAATCTACCAACCTGGATTGACTCCGAAGCTAACTTGCTGTGGGAAAATCAACGCTAGAGCTCACCAATGCAACTCTGGGTAACTTAATCAAATCACAAACAATTATCTGACTAAGTTACATGAGAAAATGCCCCCAACATCCCTTAAATCATGCAAATTGGCACTAGGATGACTGCAAGTGAACATACTGATGGGAATCAGAGCATAACTAGACATAACTGAACACCGACTAGGGTCAACTGTTGGTGACTGCTGGTGGCACTCAGAGTGGGTTGGTCTCTAGAGCTCCTAAACTCATGCAGACAGACGCATTGAGTCTTAGGTGGCCCCTGGGTGAATCCCCCATGGCACCAATGAAGTGGCAATAATCTACTAATCTAAGAAAAGACAAATAAACTATGGTGGTCAAGGGAGGATTTGTTAATAATCCTAACACCCCCTTAATCATAACTTGGACAACCTAGGCCCTAGAAACTAAGGCCAAAGTTAACCCATATAATCTAAATGCAAAAACAACTGCTTAACAAACCAAGGAAATGGGCGAAACCTCATGCGAACCCCCCTGCCCCCCCACAAAATAAGTAGTGGATCTAGGATCAAACTTTCACATCAAGAGAAAATTTCTTCTTGAATAAAAAACTTATGAAAATATTTCTACAATCTGCATTTTTGTGGAGCAGTAATGTAGTGTGATGGTCCTTGTGTGCACTAGCTTCCTGGTATTGTACATGTGAACCTCTCCACCTTCTTCCAGTGGATCCAAGATCAAGCTTTCACATCAAGAGAAAATTTCTTCTTGAATAGAAAAGTTGTGAAAATATTTTTGCAATCTGCATCTCTCTAGAGCAATAATTCACTTTGATGGTCCTTGTGTGCACTAGCTTCATGGTACTATGCATGTGAACCTCTCCACCTTCTTCCAACCTGATGACAAATAAGAGAATAATTTTTTTCTTTATCCCTTCTTTCTGGAGGAAGATTGACATTATCCAATTTGTTCTTCAGTGAGCATAATTGTTGATCAGACCTTGCCATCATGAAACATCTATCTCGGAGTTTGTAGCACCTCACCGGGAGAAGTTGGTTTACTTCACATAGCGCAAGGCTCTCTTTTTTAAACTGAGAAATTGTTCTCCTCATGCCAGACGACTCTCCAATCATGTTCCTAGCAACCTCAATAATATTTTGAGCCCATTTAGGTCTAGGATTGGGAGTAGGGACTAGATCTAGATCTAATTGAACGTCATCTTCAATTCCATAAACTGATTCAACTTGGTCCTCTGCTTCGGATTCTGAATATGAAACTTGAATGGAAACATTATCATATGTAAAAGGTTTAGGTAGGATGAATTTACCTCCCATTTCAAATGGCAGTTGAGATGGCACTAGATTTGAGTATGGTGGAATGTGTGAGAATTCATATGCCTTAAAGGCATGGTTTACAACACCTTTCGCTATCATCTCCGGAGTTGAGATATCTGATATCTCCACTAAGTCAATACCACATACAACTCGCTTTGGTGAGCCTGTATGAGTCATTTGATATACAAACAACAAATTTACAACTAAGGAGGGAACATAGAGGATATTCTTGAACACTCCATGCTCTAACTTGATTGAACCCTTCCCTTCAGCTTGTATTTGGGTGTCATCTCCCATGTGAATACTTGGACCATCAGTAAGTTGTAATGAAGAGAATGATTCTTTGGATGCAACTATTGGATTGGAGAGTCCTGAATCAATGAGGAACGAATGAGATTTTGAAAATACAACATTCAGTGCATGGCATATCTCATGATATTCAAAATTTTCTTTAAAGTCAGCCCTCCTTGCGCCTATAGGGAGGGAAATATTGTGTTGCTCAAGGAGTATTGACATATGATCTATTGTCTTCTTCATACAACCTTTCTTTGTTTGGTTTCCTTTCTTGCAATAGGAACACTTGCCCTTGTCAAACCTTTGATATTTGTCCTTCTTAGAGCTTGATGGTTTATCTGTTGGATCAAACTCTTCTTTAGGTTCAAAATCAATGTTCCTCTTCTCCTTTCCTTTTTGCTTCCTCCTTGCTTGCGCATTCTTTGTTTCACCAGCCAAGAGAGCTTGATTTGGGGAGGCTCTGAGGGCTCCCATCTGTATCAGCTTGTCTCTTTCCTATATTAGAGATTCTGTGAAGGCATCAAGGGATGGCATTCACCAATGAGGAGTTGTCAGTCTCCCAAAGTGAAAGGTGGATACAAACACTAAGAATTTTGGGCCAAGTTTGCTCAGAATGGAGAGCACCAATTTCTTGTCCTTCTTCTCAATCCTGCACTACTTGCATTGCATGACAAGAGATTTGAATTTTGAGAAATTTTTTTGCATAGTTTCGAAGTTGTTGGGTTATAGTTCTATCAACTCACTCTCCAGAATATGGCCCATGAGCTCATCATGCTTGACAAACAAGAATTTGAGCTTCTCCCAAACTTATTTGGAGTTCCCAACCCATAAAGATGGAAGAGCAACTCCATGGAGGTGTGGATGCACATGAAGCCAACTACTTCATCCAGCTTGTTCAGATGCTTCAACTTTTCAAGAGCTTGTTGGGGTTCAACTTCTCTGCGATGACCCAATACAAACCCTTGTTGCGCAAGAAAATATGCATATCAATTCTCCAATCAAGATAGGTGATAGGTGAAGGGGTTGAGGATTATGGGTGTCAAAGATACTAAATTCTCCGTCTTACAACTTCAAAAACAATTAATTCTTTAGAAAAAAAACTTTGAATGTACATGCAAAAACATTGCAAAACACTTCAACTCGCAATGAAACCAATTCAAACACTCTCCACTTCGACATGTGCACTTTCTTTCGGTGCATCACACCTAGTTAGACTTGTTTGGATAGAATCCAGATGAAGCAAGGTAGGAATACCAGTAATTATGTGGAACCCAATTGCTTCTGGTGCATCAATGGAAGTTTCTAAGGTTTGAAGTTGGCCTGAATACTTGCTCTGATACCATGTTTAATTTAATGGAGCATTGGATCTTCAAACCTACATGAATTCAATGAGAAAGAAGGCTACATAAGTGAGAGAAGAATTCAGTAAAGGATGATCAATTATTCATGGCAAGATTGCACACACATGGAGACAAAATTAGAAGAATACCATTACATCCATTAATCATTATATTGTATGCAATACAATGGTGTTACAAATAGGAGAGTTCGAATGTCTTAGGTAGGATTCAAATCTACCAACCTTGAGTGACTCTAGAGCTAACTCGGTGTGGGAAAATCACCACTAAAACTCACTAATGTAACTCTGAATAACTAAATCAGATCACAAACAGTTAATTGTCTAAGTTAGGTGATAAACTGAACCCAACCTCCCTTAAATCATGCAAATTGGCGATAAGATAAACAAACCTGTGACTCTCTTAACTTTGAAGAGATTTCTCATATGTGGCTCATGACCATTTAACTAACTCTCCAAACTTTTAAAACAAATAATTTATCTTATCATTCAACTACATTTTCAAATAAATAAATACATTTTCAAATGAAATTTTCTATGCTCAAATTGTTTTTTTAACATAAAAAATATGCCTTTATGTGAGTGCATTTAAAATTTAAAATTCTGATTCATAATCTTCTGAATTATATTCAGTTAAAATATAATAAACTCAGTACCCTAGATTGCATTATAGCATCTCTTTTTTGCACAGTTTTATTGTATGTCATGCTTTTGTTCATTTTACATACATTTCCTTCTAACAGGGACAAAGGAAAAAATTAAAAAGTTTGAAGCTTCTTTGATTTTTGATCATTTTCTTCTTTCAGAGTTCTTCAAAGAGATGGCATTAAAAGATCATTTTCTTCTTTCAGAGTTCTTCAAAGAGATGGCATTAAATCTTTGAATAATAGAGTTTTCTAGCATGAAGAGATGGCAAAGTTGATTTCCATACATTCTGTATGGAGAATTTGAGTTATTCTTAAGGCTCATAATTAATAAAAATGTAAGACATGAACAAAAGTTTAGTGCTAACCGCACTTTGAAGAGACTGATAGTTAAAATTTCACAGAGAGAGTTCGTTGTACTGTGATTTAATGGTTCAGAGAGAGTGTTGCCCTATTAATAATCTAACTTTTATGAGATTCCACATGGAGCACTGATTAAGGAAATAAAAAACATAAAGGATGACTGAAGGTCAAAGAGAGAATTATATGACATGAATATGCCATATTGATGATCTTCTAACTTTTTTGAAATTCCATAAAAAAAATTCAAAAAACAACACAAAGGATGAGAGAAAGTCAAAGAGAATTATATGGCATGAATATGAATGATGACGTTATTAAGAATTCTTCAGCTATGATACCAAATGAATGTTAATGTGGACTTATCATTATTTCATCCTACTTAATATTCTCTATGTTTTTTTTGCTATTTACATATCAAGAATATCAGTTGAGACTGTTGCTTTTGTATCAACAATTTTGCAGTTGAGATAGCTAATTACGTATCAACAAAAATACCAAAATCATTTGAATAAAATATTTGAGCTGCCACTACTGGTATGAACAAGTTAGATATAGTTTGATGAACTAACTCAAAATCATTTGAATAAAATATTTGAGCTGCCACTACTAGTATGAACAAGTTAGATAAAGTTTGATGAACTAACTTGAATGATTGAATAGTGTGAGTTAGATTTAAGATTAGAGTGTCATTTGTCTAAAAATATGAACAAGTTTGGAAACACAGAAATTGAGTAATGTGAATTGGATTTAGATTAGATCGTCATTTGTAAAAAAAATGAACAAGTTAGAATTTATAGAAACAAATATGTGAGCTGATGAACCAGAAATCCAGTACTGTGAATTAGATTTAGATTAGATTGTCATTTGTCTAAAAATATGAACCAGTTTGAAAATACAGAAATTGAGTAATGTGACTTGGATTTAGATTAGATTGTCATTTGTAAAAAAAATGAAGTTAGAATTTATAGAAACAAATGTGTGAGCTGATGAACCAGAAATCCAGTACTGTGAATTAGATTTAGATTAGATTGTCATTTGTAAAAAAATGAATAAGTTAGAATTTACACAGAGACAAATATGTGAGCTATTGAGCCAGGAATTGAGTACTGTGAGTTATATTTAGATTTGTCCAATAAAGGAACGAGTTAGAATTTACAGAAACAAATAGGTAAGCTTCTGAACCAAAAATTGAGTATTGTGAATTAGATTTATATTAAACTGTTCTAAAAAAAATTGAACAACTTAGAATTTACAGAAACAGATATGCAAAATGATAAGATATTGCTCAACAAAATGAATCCCCATAAAAATATATAAACCACTAAACATGAATGATTGAATACTGTAAATTAGATTTAGATTGGATTTTCATTTGCTTAAAAATAAAATGAACAAGTTCAACCGGCCTTTTCTAAGTGGTACCCAATCCCTCCAGATTAACAGGTAAAATTAAATCATGTATTAACAACACACAAAACAAACATGTATCAGTGGACGTGAAAGTGGCAGAAATATAGAATTGCATTTTAATGTGAGGGAGACGAGAATAATTATAATCCAAAAAATATTCTCCTCCATCCCGGAGGCATGCTCGCATCGATCCATATCTCCAGTGGCTCCTCACACTATTATTGCAATTCAGTGCTCAGAATTATTGCTTAGTGCTGCACCACTACAAACGACAAACGACAGATTGTTTTTATATGGTTTTTTATAAATATCGCCACTCAGTTATGTATATAAAGTCATCCAGAATGTGATCAACGTCTTTTTCTGGTTTTTAACAAACCCTGGGTTACACGTATTGCATTTGCCACTGAGTTTTATTTAATTCTGTTAATAATTCGTCTGTAGATGTATATAAACCCATGGGGAATGTGATCAAATGAGAAGTACCAAACTAATGTGCCAGTGAAGTCTATGGAACTGTAACCAAATTTCTCCTGTTTTTCTTGCAGAAGGTGGGATGTATTAGCAATTCATATATAGTTTATATGTATATTGGGGAATTCATGATCCATATACATTTTTTTATGTATATTCGTTTAGCGTTTAGTGAATCGCTAGACTTGTATCAGGTATATTGCAATGGATGGTCGCTATCTGAAAGCGCTGCTGGTTTGTTTCAATATAGTTCTGTTGTTCTTGGGGCAGCTGGTATCAGCTTCTGCCGATGGTATGAAGTCTGAAATGGTTTGAAAATCATCGTTTGAGTCAAAATTCATTGTTTGCGCTTATAATGTCTGTATTTTTGTTGTTTTTCTTTTCGTTTCAGACAACAGTACTGACGTCCAGTACGATTCTTTCGCCACCACAGAGGTGAGAGCAGCAGTTTCTGACTGATTGAATGAAAGAAACTCTCAGAATTGCAAAGATATGTATTCATTATTTATAATTATGTATGCGTTTGAAGGTATTTTGGTTTGATATTTGTTGGGTATGGTTATATATCTTACAGTGCCTGAAATAAGGTATTTTGGTTTGATATTTGTTGGGTATGGTTATATATCTTACAGTGCCTGAAATAGCCACACCTTTGGTTTGATATTTGTTGGGTATGGTTGTATATCTTACAGTGCCTGAAACAGCCACTGCCATCTTCGTATGGGGGAGGAATTATTGTGAATCCCGAATTTAACAACAGCATGGATGGCTGGAGACCTTTCGGAAGCAGCAAGCTGGAAATTCGATTGAATGAAGATGTGAATCAGTATTTGGTTGCAACTGGAAGACAGAACAGCTATGATTCAGCATCACAAAATCTCAATCTAACGCAAGATATGATGTATTCACTTTCAGGTGATTAGACCATAACTTTGTTTTTAAAGGCCATCATTAACGAGCTTGTGGCAGAGCAGGCCATGGCAGCTTCATTGCTGGTTCATTGTTAGATTTCAAGATGTTAAGATTTAATGGCCAGCAATAAGACTGAGGTAGCAAACATTGTTAATTTTTAATTAATTTTTGTAGTATTTGAATACAGAGAAATGGAATGGATAATTTTTTTAACTTCACCATAATGATTAAAATGGTAGATGATATTACCTCTATATGATGATTAAAATGGTAGATAATGTTCACTTTATTAGAAGATTATTTAGATTGTTGTAAGAATTTATTTTTATAAGTTTTAAGAATATTATTTGGATTGTTGTAAAGTTCTATTTATATAATTAAAAAGTTTGAAAAGAAATTTAATTTAGATTGTTGTAAGAATTTATTTCTATATTTTAAGAATATTATTTGGATTGCTGTAAAATTTTATTTATACAATAAAAAAGTTTAAAAAGAAATTTTACTAGATAATCATAGTAGAAACAACCATAGTTTTAACATGTTAGAAAGTTATGCACCTGTAAACATAGAATTTTAAAATAAAAAACCTTCATCTATAACTTCATTTCAATCATTCTACTTTCTATAAATTCATGCAAAAAATTTCAAAAGTTTAAATAATAGTATTTAAATACTCGAAATATATATATCCTAAAAAATTTAAATCTATTTATTTATTCAAAATCACCATTTTAACATCACAAATTTCTTATTTGTTGAAAAAAATGCTAACTTCCTCTAGAACAAATTGCTAGATTCCGAAACAGGAAAACTACGAAAAGTCAAAATCATCGCACTTCTAGCAAAACTATTATTTAGAGAATTACCTTGCAACTTTCGGCATTGTAACCTTCATATTAGATTTCAGATTCAATTTGTATGCTTGCTCAATCAAACTGAACGAGTTAAATAACGATGTTGGATATTGGATCAGCGTGGGTGCAGATCGGCGGAGAAAATACTTCCAGTGCAGTTGTGAAAGCCATGGTAGCTATGAGGAGCGGAGGTGGCACACGATATAACTGCGCTGGTACTGTAATTGCTCGCAATGGTTGCTGGTCTCTGCTCAAAGGAGGCCTTAATCTAGATACCTCTCCAGCATCATCCACATTATACTTTGAGGTAAACTGTGTAAACAGGGAATTTTATTGTACCATTTCCTGGATTGTTGAATTTTATACGCGCCCTATTCGAATTTTCTGGCATTTATAGTCATGATAATGGAGAAGTATTAATATCTTGCAGAGCCAAGACACGGGAATAGAAATTTGGCTGGATAGCGTATCGTTTCAGCCGTTCAGTCTAAACCAGTGGCAATGGCAGCAAGAATCCAGTATTGAAAAGGTATTATAATAGCTTAACCTAATTCTAATGGGAATGAATGAATTATATTTTTTTTTAACCATGGGAACGGCAATCTCCCCAGAGTATATTAAATGGTATGTATATTCAACAGTTTGTGAATGGTATGTATATTTAACAGTTTGTGAGTCAGATATACCAAGAATTTATGATTTAGCACGGTATGTATATTCAACAGTTTGTGAGTTAGATATACCAAGAATTTGTGATTTAGCAGAGATCGAGATTATAACTTGATAGTTGATGCAGTGGTAAGTTTCTATGTATATTCAAGAGTCTATAAACCAAATATACCAAAAACTTAAATTATAATTTGGTGGTTAATGATGCAGTGGTAAGTTTCCATTTGCTAATAAATTTGTCCAAACAGCAAATTGACAAAGTTGACAACAAACCTCTGTAAGAAGTTAAGCATCCCTTGGACACTCTAAAGGTGTCTCGTATTGTATCTTTAAAACTGGTTTATGTTTATTGATGTTCATACAATGTCTGAACTTGTTTTCTTATTCCATCATGTCATGTTGTTCAGTGTTTTCAGAGAAGGTTGTTGGAAAATATGTGCCAATTCGACCCTAGCTTTTTGGTTTTTATTTGAAGTCTGTAGATTGATAAAAAAATTCACTCAAACTAGTGAAAAGTGAGCTCTGATTTCCCTAAGCTTACTAGAGTGATCCTCTATCCCAAGGGCTAAGGAATATTTATCTATAACAAGTTAAATGGTTAATGAATATCTATAGATCACAAGTTAAAGAACATCTATAGGTCACAAGTTGAGTGTCATAAAACTATTATAGATCCAAATCCTAGGCTCTATCAAGAGAAGGATCAAATCTTTGGAGGTACAAACCTCTTCTTAAGTATTGCACTTAACTATCAACTTTGATGTGATTCAGACCAAAAGACACATCTTTTTATTTAAGGTCCAGATATAATATTTTTATTATTAATATTTAATACTATTTATGGACAACATACAATATTTTTTATTATTTTTTATTTTGTTAAGAAAGAACATTACAACATCTTCCCCAAGCATGGTCTTAAAACCATGTGCAAGGCCCTCCTAAAAACATGGGCTGTTTAGGAGGCCTTGTACATGGTCTTAAAACCATTTGCAACGACCTCCTAAACCATGTACAATAAAACCATGGGTTATTTAGAAGGCATTGCACATGGTTTTTAAACCATTTGCAAGGCCCTCATAAACCATGTACAATAAAACCATGGGTTGTTTAGGAGGCCTTGCACATGGTTTTACATAACTTTACAAGATCTCCCTCATACTGGACTATAAAGAACCTTTGGGGACAACAAGTTAATTGTATATGTCATAAGTTAAGTATCATAAACAAGTTAATTGTTTCTTCCAAAATTCTAATAAATTACATAAAATCTTTAACTGTATGAAAATATATCAAATTCTGCTCCTTGAATTGAGTTGGTGAGATCAAATTCCTATGCCTATTGGATCCAGACGTATAAAAACTCCATAGGCACAGCAGAATTGTAATCCTCAAGGTTTCTATACTACTTGGATCAGTAATTAGATATGATGAGCGTTAAATTCCACAGTAGGCCAATGATCTATATACAACTAACAAATCAATTGCAATTTTACAAACTGTGTCCCAAATAACAGAACCGCAAGGGAATTTTTATCATACAGCCTATCAACGGTACAGGGCACCCACTGGAACAAGCCAAACTATTCATCAACCAAACCAAGAGGGACTTCCCTGTAGGATCCGCCATAGCCAAGACCATATTGGGCAACGATGCTTATCAGGTAGATCTCTTATCCCCACATATCCAGTTAACAACATGACTTCGTATTTTTTTGTCAAACTAACTTTGATGAAGATTTCTTCAATTTTAGAAATGGTTCGTGGAACGTTTCAATGTAGCAACATTTGAGAACGAGCTGAAATGGTACAGCACAGAACCCCAAAGAGGAAGCGAGAATTATAAGGATGCTGACGATATGGTGAGCTTCTGCAAAACAAACAACATATCTATACGCGGTCACAACATATTCTGGGAAGATCCAAACTATACTCCACAATGGGTGAAAAACCTCGATGCAGAGCAACTCCAAGAGGCAGTGGAGTCTCGGATTCGTTCATTAGTGGGAAGATATACTGGCCAATTCCTCAGCTGGGACGTGAGCAATGAGATGCTTCATTTTTCATTTTTTGAGGACAGGTTAGGACCCAAAGCGTCTGCTAATTTCTTTCAACTCGCTCAGCAATTGGATCCATCCACCCCCATGTTCATGAATGATTACAATACAATCGAGAACTGCAACGACCTGAAGGCCATACCCGATGCATATCTGAAGAAGCTCAGTGACATAAGTGAGCCATTGCTCATGGAAGGAATAGGGTTGGAATCCCATTTTTCAAAACCCAATATACCATTCATGCGCTCTGTTCTGGACAAATTGGGCTCTACAGGTTTACCAATCTGGCTTACAGAAGTAGATATTACAAATACAGGCAACCAAACCAAACAGGTAAGTAAGTTTTGGGTCTTTTACTAGTTTCAATTGATGTTGCCAGGCATTTCAATACCAGTTTGTGTTTGATTTGCAGTTTCTGATTTAAATTCTTATGAAAACATATTGATTTAATAGAAAGCCATGCCATGCATAATAATGGAGAAGAGAAGCATTGATAAATTAGAACAGGTACTGATGAAATTTAATGTAACAGGGCGAGTACTTGGAACAGGTATTACGTGAAGCATTTTCTCACCCTGCCGTGAAGGGTATCGTTCTGTGGTCGGCATTGCATCCCTACGGATGTTACAGGATGTGTCTCACAGACAATGATTTCAACAATCTTCCAACAGGAGATGTGGTGGACAAATTACTGGAAGAATGGAGTACCGAAGGCATTATTGGGTTCACTGATGAAAACGGGACTTTCAACTTCTCAGGATTTTTTGGGGAGTATACAGCCACTGTAACGCATTCCAACATTACTAGTACGACTTCTTTCAAAGTCTCCATGGAAGGAGCTCTTGTAGACCAACCACAACATATAAATCTTCCTGTCTAACCATTTTAGTGAAGCTAAAATGCTAAAATGAGTGTTTTTTTTATAACTAAAGAAAATGGATTTGAAAAGTTTTTCTACCTCATAATTTTTTCATTTTTCACAGAAATCACAATTTTATATTGATAAAAAGTTTTGCAGTGGTTTATAAGTTTATCTAAAAAGGAAAACTGAAAGTTTAAATACTCACACATATTATGTCATGTTTTTCAGTGGTGTAATAAAAAGAAAACAGAAAAAGTATTCCGTGCATCATACTTGGCAGAAAAGTAACCATATAAAGCCCTAATAAGTCTTAAAATAAACAAAATTCAATTTATTCTAAATATAAACAAAGTCTCAATCAAACCTAGTCTAGAATACACACATTCATAATATGAGAAGATTATGTAATTTATATTATTGTTTTCATAGGTGAGATTCATTGAGTCAAATTGATATAGAAACCTGTGTGATTTTACTTTACTCTACTTACTTTGAGGACTTCTAAGCTCACCATCCTTCATAAAGGAGTAATGACTATTGGATCACTAGGGAGTTCAAGAGTCAACACTCATCCGGATGAGAGGTTTCCAAAGATCACTGAGAACTAAACCATCATCTCTATTAAAATTATTCGGGTGCTTTTCAATTTCCAGTGCCTCTCACATGCGTCCCTTATTGCTCTTCGGTGGCTATGACCTTGGCATTTTCAACCCAACCCAAATATAATGGTTACTCTTGACAAAGTGTTCAACCACTGCAAATCTTTTTATTCTGTTGTGTAATATGTCCTAACAATGTTCTTTCAATTTTACCTAAAACAATATGTCTGAACAGTGTTCTTTCAATCTTAAATTTTTCGAACAGTGTTATTTCAATCTTACCTTTTATTCAGACATATTGCACAACATAATCAAAATCTCAGCAGTCGTTGAACACTCCGTCAAGAGTAACCATTATATTTGCGTTGAAAATGCCAAGGTCATAGCCACCGAAGAGCATTACAATAAGATACACATCCAAGAGGCATTGGATAATTTTTTTTCTTTTTTCTTTTTGGAAAATGCAGGTTTGGTTGGGCTATTGCCTAATCAACCATCACACAAAGAGCAAATAGTATACTTCGAGAAGATCAAATTTAGTACAGAGATATTGTATTTTGAAAATGCATCTCCCAAATTGACAGATCACGACTTGGTGAAACTCGATTAAGGTGGCGAATGAAGCGTGTTGGGTTCTCCATTGATGCTGAGACTTCCTTGTGACAATAGACATGATTTATTTGCCAGAGAGTCTGCTTGTTTATTTAGCTCTCGCAGAATATGGAAAAAGCAACACTGTCAAAAGATTTCAATGTATTTCGAATTCGCTGCAGGAATTTATTCAATGAAGGATTACTAAAATGATCTTCAAAGTTTAATAAATTGATCAGCATCTCCGAGTCTCCAAAGATTTGAATTGTCTTATATCCAATCTCCTTTTCTATCTGACATGCCTTAAAAAGACTGTAGCCTTTTGCTTGATTGTTCGAACTTATTCCTAGACCCCAGCTGAAACAAGTTTCGATTGATCTGTTCGAAGAAAGAATCAACCCACCTGCACCTGTGATCTTGGGGTTCCCCTTTGACGCTTCATCAAATAATATAGTGGCTGAAGTGTTCCTCTTCCACCATGTGGAAAATTCTGCTGCACTTACATGCAAATACCAGGAAGGAGGAGATGTTGGTTTTATGATTGTCGCCCTTCGTTCGCCGATCGAACAAGATCCCATCCACGCGGATACTTCTAGAGATAGAGAGGAAACTGAAACCAATTTTCCTACTGATTCCAACATGAGAGATTTCACTTTGGCCACCACAGTCACTAGATTTGAAGACTTGTTATTCAATACCCAATCGTTTCTTGCCAACCACTCTTTCCACCTGATGCATTTTGGAAGAGCTTGTCAGATTTTGTTCCAGTCTATGTTTTTATCTCTTTTCCCAGGATTCCAATCTTTCCAAGAGATGTACAGAGGAACGATTTCTATTTGAGAAGGAATGGAGGCATTCAGACCTTGAAGGACCAACTCTCATACTATTTGAGTGAAAACACAGTCAACAAAAACATGATCTGATGTTTCGGTGGCAAAGTTGCAGCAGCAACATCTAAACAGTCCATGGAACCCTCGTTTATTCAAGTTTTCACCAGTCATACCCCTTTTATGCATGAGTAGCCAAGTGAATAAATTCACCTTGGGAAGGCTGAATGGAATAAATTCACCTTGGGAAGGCTAAATGGTGACCAAACAGATTTCCAGAGCGCAGGGGACAAAAATGAGGCTTGAGGAGGTTGTAAAGCAGAGAATCCTTGTGTAGCTTAGTATAATCTTGACCGTCCCCACTCCAATTTGTCCTTAGAAGAACGATGAACTAGTGCTAGTCCTGAGAGTGATGTTATCAGCAAGTTCTTTTGGGGGGGAAGGGGTTTTGGAAACTCCAGGACTGACCAACCTGCCCAATTCCCAATGTTATCCCAAGAAAAGATGCCTGCAAGCCGAAGAAGACCTTTGTTATCTAACCATAACTTGATCTCATTTAACGAGTTTAAAGAGGGAAGAGGGGGGTTCCCTAGGATGTTGTCTTCCCATAGTAAGATCATCATCCCATTGCCAAGAATTATGTAAAGTTGTTGATGAATGTGATCTATTTCTCTTATGCATAAGTTCCAGATTGTTGTGCATGTAGGTGTGTTTGTTGTTTTTAAATTTCTCAATGAACCTCCCTTAAGGTATTTTATCCACAGGATCTTGCTTACTAGATGATTTTTATCTACAAACAATTGCCAAATGATTTTCCCTCCTAGAGCCAAATTTACCAATCCAAGCTCACGAATCTGCAATCCACCTTCCATAATTGGTCTTTTAAGCATATCCCAACTTACCAAATACAACTTGCTCTGGTTTCCTTTGCCACCATTCCAAAGAAAGTCCCGAAAAGCTTTGGAAATAAAAGCCATGATGGACTTGGGAGCAAGTAGCAGATAGGCTTGGAAGATGGGGAGGGCTAAAAGAACCGCCTTTATCAAAACCAACTTCCCAGCCTTTGTTAACCATTGGCCACCCCATGATACTATTTTTGTTTTTATCTTACTTATAACTTCAAGCCAAAGCGAAGGAGGACTTGGTCCCAAGGTTAATGGAAGGCCCATATATTTGATCTTGTCCCACTTATAAAAACCAGGAAACCCCAAGGAATGAGCTATTCGAAGGATTGGCAGATGGTCTACATTCCAACCATAGACAACACTTTTTATTTTGTTAATCAGAGCTCCTGAGATTAACTAGAAGCTTTGTAGTATTTCATTGAAGGCCTAAGCTATCTTTAAAGAGGCCCTCCCAGAAGGAGAGAGTCGTCTGCAATGAGGGCATGATTTATAGGATCCACTCTCTTGCTACCTTAATGCCTGCGATAGAACTTGCTTCCATTTCTACTGTAAGATTTATGCTTAGGGATTCAGCCAACAAGATATATAGGAAAGGTGACAAAGGGCACCCTTGGTGGAGTCCTCTTGTATCTTGGATAAAATATGTTGGTCTACCATTGAAAAGGGGTGTTATCCAAGGCTTATCTGTGCAGGCTTTTATCAAGCTAACAAACTCAACACTGAAACCAAAAGAGAGAAGGACTTGGTAGAGATAGGAAAGCTTAACATGGTGGAAGGAATTTTTCATGTCCATCTTGATGATCATTCCTCTCTCCTTCCTTTGAAAGCTAGAGTGAAGGGCTTCTTACACTTGGATCACATTGTCTACGAGATGCCTTCCTTTTACAAACCCTCCCTGAAGAGGAGAAATCACATTCCCTAACAAAGGCTTGAGTCTATTGGCTAAGAGTTTGGCTAGGATCTTGTATGAGGCATTACAAAGCGAGATATGCCGAAACTTGTCAAAAGTTTGTGGATTAACTTCCTTCAGAATTAAAGCAAGGAAAGTGGAATTGGTACACCCTCCCACTTTGGTTTTTTTATGAAAGGCTGATATCATGCGAAGAAGATATGTTTTTATAACATTCCAACAAACTTTGTAAAAATGAATAGAGAATCCATGTGGCCCAGGGGATTTATCCGGATCCATTGCACAAATGACATCCACTATATCTTCTTAAGAGAAAGGATTCATTAATCCAGTATTTAACTCTGCACTGACTAGAGAAGGGATATTGGACAAAAAATTAGCAGTCACTTCATCATCAAAGATGTCGTCCTCTTGAAGCAATTGTTGAAAATGCCTTTGTGCAACCTACTTTAACTGCGAGTGACCTCTAATGACTTCCCCCTCAATTTAGGAGATTTACGAAATGTGATTTCGAGAGAGTCTAGCTTTGCATTGTTTGTGGAAGAAAGAAGTATTTCTATCTCCTGCTTGCAACCAAAGACTACGAGACTTAAGACGCAAATACTCCTCTTCCTCGCGAAAGGATAGGAAGGAATTTAATTAAGCAGACTATTCAATATCCGGTTGTGATTTAGTAATTTATGTTTCCTCCATGCCTAGCTGAATCTGTTCTTAAGCCTGCACTTTCTCTTGCATGCTGCTCATTGGAGTTGTGAGAGGTTTTTTTGCCCAACTTTTCAAGGCATACTTAGTACACTTAAGTTTATGTTCCCAAACATAGATGGGGGATCCTTCTACAAACTGTGACCAACCTTGTGTCATTGTTTCCTTGAAGCCATCTCTCTCGATCCAAAGATGACTGAAACAGAACGGAATAGGACCTAGGTCTTTCTCTTCTTCCTGCAACAGGGAAATGGGGCGATGATATGATGTTAACTTGGGTATAATTTTGGATGAGATTAAGATTTTCCCCTCCATCAAGGAGCTTTGGACCATAAAACTCTCTAGGTGAGCATAAATACTAGCAGCCCCTACTCTATTATTGGTCCAAGTGTAATGACCTTTCTTAAGTTTGAAGTCAAGAAGGTCTCGAGCATGGATCAAAGACTCCACCGAATCATGAAAAGGACCTTTACCCTGAACTCCTTCTTTTTTCTCTTTAGGGTCTAAAATTATGTTGAGATCCCTTGCCACTATGATATTTATGGGAGTGTAGATTTCTAAGAAATCTGACAGAGAATTCCAACAATCCTTTTTCTCCGGAAAATTTACTGGGACATAAAGATTAAAAACAACCATGGAAATCTTACTTGTTATATGTTGAAGTTTTGTATAAATCCAGTGTTGGGTTGCAAACGAGCCTTTTAGAAGAAACTTGTCCTTGGACCATAAGGTTGCGAAGCCCCCTGAAGTACCTCTAGCACTAACTGCCTTACCTGCATTCTTTTTCCACTTTGATTTGCTTAAGGATAGAAGAACTTTCTCTTCTATATTTGTCTCTTGGAGCAAGAGAATATATGAAGGTTGCATTCTTAATAAATCTTTAACTGGTTCTACTTTCATTGGATTCCCCAGTCCCCTGCAATTCCATGAGACGATCTACATTATTTACTTGAGAAAGAGGGAGTTGGGCCTCCCTTTGGGGCTCTAGTCCGCTTACTTCTGCCTATTGACATTTCGATTGTAGACTGATTACCCCGCATCTTTAATCTCTCTGCCTCTTCTTCTCGGACCTCCTTTTGAGTCTTCCTACCTGCCTTTTTGGTGGTTTGCTCAAAAGAATCTTCTTCAAAAGAACTAGAGCTATCTACTGGTTTCTTCTTGATAATTTATGCATAAGAGGGAGAAGGTGTGGCACGTGTAGGTGAATCTTGGATTTCCTGCAAGATTGCATCTGCGCAAGGAATTTCTGAGATTGTTGTTCCAGATTGTTCCCGTGGCCCGAAATTTACTTCAACTTCTTCTTTCTGCATATTTGATCGCTACACTTCGCCCTCTTCAAGAATAGGTGGATTATGATCTTCAAGTGAGCTTAGTACAACAAAAGGGTTTGGTGAAATGGTGACTTTTTTCTGCAACTTGAGGTTTAAGGAGTTTCTTCCTAGCAGGAATGGCTCCATTCCCTATATTTCCTCCTTTACCTTTTGTTCTATTATCCTATTTGGAATTACCTTCTTTCTGAACTTGTGTCCATTGATCAACCATTTCTTTTTCAAGTTCTTCCTCTAATTTTTTCTTACAATTTCAAGCAAAGTGCCCATATCCATGGAAATGACGGCACTTGAAAGGGAGTTGTTCGTAATCGAGCTCCTGAATGTGTAACCATTCAGCTATGGTTAACTTGATCGCCTTAGGCAGCCCTATCTCCAAAATCTACTTCAACACATATTCTTGCACATGAATATTGTTCCTTCCTTTCTGTTGATATAGTTTCCTAGCATATTTTCGATGGTTTCAAAAGATTTTGAATTCCAACAATGTAAAGGTAAATAGGGTAGCCTTACCCAAAAAGGAACGACTGAAGGTACGCCTTGGGTAGGATCGAAGTCCGGAGTCCACTTATTCAGATATAGCCCCTGAGGGCCCATGAAATATGGACCATTTTGAAAAATGAGATCCCGATCTTCAATTGAATAAAAAGCAAAGACATAGTAACCTCTATCGACTATATGGTTTCAGATTCCTTTAGAAACCAGAGGCCTCTGATTTCGCTGAACACATCCATCGATTTCCTTAGGAGAAGGTCAGAGACCTGTAAATTGTCCAATGAGCCCATGCTTAGCTAGATTAAATGTGGTCTGACAAGGATGTTCAACAGGCAATTCAACAGAGGGAATACGAGCTGCTTTCTTCACAAATTTTTGCATATTTGTGCTACCTTTCCTCTTGCCACAGGAGGCAACCAAACATTTGAAGGCATCAATATCAGGAGGGAGAGGAGGGGGAGAACCCCCTCCGACGTCCATGGGAGCAATCAGAAGGCACTACGTTTAGGACACATGCACAACCAAATTTTTTTTTTGTAACACCCCGGTTTTGACCCCGTTGCATTAGATATATATGATGCATATATTGTAAGTGCTCATGGTGTGGAGCTAAAGGCCAAGGCCCCAACATTGATCGGCCATGCTATGTTTTGGGATTTAAATTTGTCACCGATGGTATGTCGGGGCATGCGGCATATATTATATTGGTCATCATGTAAATATGCATCCATAATTAATTAAATGAACCCGACCAGCTACGATCGCGGCAACTAAATCGAAAGGGGCATGATTTTCACAAGGATAACGTGTGGAGGGGAATTTGTCAAACCTTGAGCCAAAAAGGGAAAAAAATCCATGTGCCTTCTCATTTTGTTTTATCCCAACCACCTTCAGTTAATAATTTCTGCTGGTAGCTGAGGGAAGTTATGGCAGTTAATTGTTTTGGGAGTGGGGTGGCAGGACTGTCAGTCCATGCCTCCACGCACACTCCACCCATAGTTGACTTCTGAATGGAAAGGAAAAACGCACTCTTCACCCACGCAGATTTTTCTTCCTCTCTCCACGAGTTGCTGAGCACCCACGCACTGAAATTTCGCATCCTCCTGTTGTTTGTTCATTCATGGGCAAAAACGGAGCTGTTTCCCTCACGCAGGACCTCCATTGTCTGTTCCTTTCCTCACTGGGTCGGATTGCTTCCTCACGCACTGAAATTTTCCTGGTTTCCAGCTGATACAGCGAGCTGAGCGCTGTCCGTTTTCATCCACGACTGGCTGTGAAGGGGCATTCATATTTTTGGTTATCTCATAGACTGTTGATCTCACGCACAGACTATTTGGGTCGTTTTTCCCTGCTGTGAGTTGTGCTCACTAATAGATTTCGGGGCTGTAGTCTTCCCCATGTTGTGAATATAATTGCTGTTACGTTTGGGGGCTGTTGTAAATTCGAGTGAGAGTCATTTTGGCCACGATAGGGCCAAGAATGACTCAGGAATTCGTTTTCCCTGTTTAAGCTGTGATAGCTAAATTAATTGCCAGAGTACAATGGTTGGTCTTCGGACTGTGTTGGGAGCAAGGATGTTGGCTTATTTTTGCTTGATAAACCTGGTGCCTGGAACCACACAGACAGAGCTAGAGGGCTGGCTAGTTCTGGTGTAGGTGTCCTTGGCTTTGCAATGAGCTCACCAGCTTAGCAATCTGCCTTCTCCACCTCCTTAATGGCCTGATAAACCCAACTGTGTTGGCTTGGCTGTGTTTTGTGCATCCCTGGCTATGTGTAAGCCTGCTAGTTCCCTTATTCCTTGGGGAATCATGCCCAGCTCGGGGGTGGCAGTGCTGCTGAGAGATTAAGGAGCACGCTGGCCTATGGTTGGATGGAACATTGCAGCGGCGTAGCTGGTTGCGGATCGAATTCCTCATAAGATAAGTGATCTTGTGTATTTTACCTCTGCAATTCTATATTTACTGTTAACTAAAATGAAATGAACATGTTGAATACATGCATGTATGAATGCTATTGGTTTCCGCTGTGGATGAGGATTAAATTGCATCTTTGAATGCTTGTTTGAATGAACATTGTTTTCCGCTGTGCTTGGTAGATAATTGCATCTATGCATGTTTAAGCATTCTGTTTCAGCAATTCCCATGATTTCACATGTTCATGGGGCTCTTAGCCCGGGGTTTGAAGCTTGTAGTCGCGTCCTCTTCGTCGACCGGAGGCATGGGGACGTGACAGCATGGTATCAGAGCTTTGGGTTGCAGCAATGGGCCTCTATGGGCCAAGAAGATGCAGTGACAGAAGGTAGAATTACCTTCTCTGTTCAGCAAAGCAGCAACAAGTTTCAAAAAAATTGCCTAAGTGTTTGAACAGTGATTGATCGGAGCACTAAATGGAATCAACTTTCGCTGTGGCGGAAGGATTCGGCGTTGACAGCCCGTAGTTGCGGCTGTGAAAAAGGGTTAGACCGCCGACGTAGTAATGGGTCCGATTGCCGACGCCACAGAAAGGTTTAAAATTTGTCTAAGTGTTAGAGTAATCGGAAGGGAAAGTGGTCCGATGTCCGACGTTACGAAAGACCGCCAACGTCCGACGTTAAAATCGTTCTCCGTAAGTGCCGATCGAGAGAAGTTAAGATTTGGCGAGCCGCCGTTGCGGAAGCCAAAGCCATTTGGCTTCCAATGAGAAAGTATGTCGATGTCTGACGTTGATATTTCTCCAAGAAAGAGCAGACATCGGAAGGATTCGGACTTTTGTGAGTCGCCGTTGCGGAAGCAGAAGCATTAAGGCTTCTGATCCAAAAGCCAGCCGACGCCCGACGATAAATTGTTCTTCGTAAATCCCGATCGGAAGAAGTTATGGTTTGCACATCCGCCGTTGTGGAAGCCAAATCCATTTTGCTTCCGATTTGAAAGTCTGACGACGTCCGACGTCCAAATTTTTCTAAGTGCCAAATCGGAAGGAAGAATGGTTCCGGGAGCCGATTTGGCGGAAGAAGGAATGGAAAGAGGAGCCGATTCTGCGGAAGAGAGGATGCCTCCGACTTCCGATGTTGCGGAAGACAAAGTCGTCCGACTTCCGATGTGGAAAGTCATCCGACTTCCGATGTGGAAAGTCATCCGACTTCCGATGTGGAAGATATCCGACAGCCGATTCTGCATAGGGAAAATTTTGTGTTTTCGGTGGGATTTTTCCAGCAGATTTTGACTGTTTCTCAGTGAGATTTTGAGTTGTTTTGCAGAGAATTTTCAGGGGATAAAATGAGAAAAGAGGCAGCGATCTTATGCGCGAGATTGCGCGAAAACCAATGATTTACAACCCCAAAAAAAAATGAGGGCGCTACCCTCGACCCGCCCTGCCACAAGGGGGCAAGCCCCCTTGACCCCCGTCGTCCCCCTCAGATAGACGTTCTTGGATGAAGAAAATTCTATGTTGGGCAAATTTGTTATTTTATGATTATTCCAAGAGAAGGTAAGTAATGTTGATTTGTATCAATGTATGCATCTAACAATTGTGTTATTAACACGTTTGCAGAATTATAGTCACCTTCAAGAGCAGTATTCCAGGTAGTGCAGTTGGGTAAGTAAGTGGTGATTCAGTCATGAGAACCCATGACGGATATGATGCTCGGGATTCATATGAGAGAGCAGAAGATGCCATGGGAGAAAATGCCCGAAATAGAAATGATGACATTGAGTCTAATGGAATGAGATTCCAAGAGACACCGTCAGATGTTGCAGCCACTATGAGAAGCTTGATTAAAGCCCAGGAAGAGCAGCATCAGTTGAATGCTGCAATGTTGCAGAGTTTGACAGACTTGCAGAGAAAGATAGACTCTGGCCGAGGTACAGCAAGACCAGAAGGCAGTAAGAGCAGTACTAGGAGAAGGAGAAGAACTTCTAGTGGAACATCTGATTCTGAAGAATCCAGCGGGGATTCAAGTTCTTCTTCTCACAAAAGAAAAAGGAAGAGACACCATAGGGATCGCTCTCATGATGAATTTAAGAAAGCCAAACCTCCTATGTTTGATGGTGAAGTAAAGACTGGACAAGAGGCTGAAGCTTGGCTTCTTGGTATTAAAAAGTACTTTCAAGTGCATGATTATTCAGGAAACATGAAGGCAAGAGTTGCCATATTGAATCTGAATGGAAGAGCATCCATTTGGTAGGAACACTTCAAGCAAGTGAAGAGGATCAGTGAAAGAAGACTGAAGTGGAAGCAGTTCAAGAAGTATTTCAAGCAGAAATACCTCTCTGACAGGTATTATGATGACATGATTAAGGAATTCCATGAGCTGAGATTGGGACAGCAGACCATGGAAGAATATGCAAGCAAGTTCTTGGAGCTGTTGAGGTATGTCCAGTACATCAGAGATGAAAAAGTGAAGGTCCAGCGTTTCCTAAGTGGATTACCTCAGTCTTACAAGGATAGGATTGAGTTTTATGAGCCTAGAAATCTTGAAGAAGCAATAACGAAGGCTAAGTATTGCTATGAGCAAAGCAAAGGTAAACCTGGTTACCATAAGGCATGGAAGGACAAGAAGAACGAGAAGTTTGACCAAAGAAAGAAAGGTTTCAAACCTTCTAGCTTCAGGAATCAGCAGAAGTAGCCATCCCAAGCTGCGAGTAAGCCGGTTGGAGTGACAGGAGAAAAACCTAAAGATCCACAACATAATAGAGGGCCACTTCAATGTTGGAAATGTGGAGGACCCCACATGCGCAGGAATTGCCCACTCGAGAATGAGAGTGTAAGACCAACTTATAATGTTCAAGAAGCAGAAACAGTGGGTCAAGTAGCAAGGGCAGTCCCTAGGATCTATGCAGCACTAGAGGATCACCAAGCAGATCACCAGTCAACTGTGGTTGAAGTAGCAGGTAAGATTGTTGAGCAATCTGTTTCTATTTTGATTGACCCTGGTTCAACTCACAGTTACATTACTCACAAAGTAGTGGAAATTTGTGCTTTTAAGAAAGTAAAGCATAGGAAGTCTTGGTTAGTCCAGCTAGCCACTAGAACTAAGAGAAAGGTCAGTGAAGTGGTAGAGAAATGTCCATTGGTCATGAATGGATTGGTCACTTGTGTAGATCTGAACGTTCTACCGCTTGGTTCCTATGATGTTCTCATTGGAATGGATTGGTTAGAAGCCCACAGGGTGAAGCTTGATTGTTACAATAAGACCTTTGAATGCATGAATGAATAAGGGAACCTCGTAGTCGTGAAAGGTATTCCAAAGGTGATTTCAGTACGGCAAGTTTCAGCAATGCAGTTAAAGAAGTTCTGTACGAAGGGTTGCCAGTTGTATGCAGCTCAAAGTTTGGAGGAAACGAGAGATGAAACTCCTAGGTTGGAGGACTATCAGGTGTTACAGGAATTCAGGGATGTGTTTCCTGATGAGATTCCAGGGCTTCCTCCAAGGCGGGACATCGATTTCACAATTGAACTTGTGCCAGGAGCAGCACCAGTGTCCAAGGCACCCTACAGAATGAGTATACCGGAGATGCTAGAATTGAAGATGCAACTGCAAGAGTTGTTGGAAAAGAAGTATATTCGGCCAAGTGTGTCTCCTTAGGGAGCACCAGTTCTGTTTGTCAAGAAGAAAGATGGTACACTCAGGTTATGTATTGATTACAGGCAATTGAACAAGGTTACTGTGAAGAATAAGTATCATTTGCCTAGGATTGATGACCTCTTTGATCAAATGAGAGGAGCAAAGGTATTTTCCAAGATTGACTTGAGGTCTGGTTACCATCAAGTGAGAATCAAGGATGAAGACATTCATAAGACAGCCTTCAGGACAAGGTATGGGCATTATGAGTTTGTAGTGGTACCATTTGGCCTCACAAATGCACCAGCTACATTTATGTGTCTTATGAATAGTGTCTTCAGCAGGTATTTGGACAAGTTTGTTCTTGTTTTCCTTGATGACATTCTTGTTTATTCTAAGAATGAGGAAGAGCATGAAGAGCATTTGAGATTGACATTGCAAGTGCTCAGGGAGCATCAGTTGTATGCAAAATTGAGCAAGTGTGACTTCTATAGAGATAGAATTCAGTATTTGGGTCACATTATCTCAGGGGAGGGTATCTCTGTGGACCCTAAAAAGATTGAAGCCATTGTGAATTGGCCTACTCCAAGAAATGTGACAGATGTAAGATCTTTCATGGGACTTGCAGGATACTATCGGAGATTCATTGAGGGATTCTCCAAAGTTGCACATGCCATCACTTCTTTGCAAAAGAAGGGGATGAAGTTTGAATGGACATCGAGGTGTGAAGAAAGCTTCCAGCGGTTGAAGAACCTTCTCACCAGTGCACCAATACTGAAAGTTGCAAATCTAGAGAAAGATTTTGTGGTGTGTACCGATGCATGTGGACAAGGGCTTGGAGGAGTCCTTATGCAAGACAACCACGTGATATGTTATGAGTCAAGAAAGCTGAAGGAGCATGAGAAGAACTATGCCACTCATGATCTAGAGCTTGCAGCCATAGTACATGCTCTCAAGATGTGGAGACATTACTTGATGGGCAGGAGATTTGAGCTCAGAACAGATCATTGTGGACTAAAATATTTGTTTGATCAGCCTACTCTGAATGCTAGGCAAGCTAGATGGCTGGAATTTTTATGTGAGTTTGATTTTGAGATCAAGCACATAAAAGGAAAAGAGAATAAGGTAGCTGATGCACTCAGCAGGAAAATGCAAGGAATGCATGTGGCATCTCTTAGTACTTGCCAATCAGATTTGAGACAGCAAATTGTTAATCATGTTGCCGGAGATGAATTGTATGAGCAGGTAAAAGACAAGTTGCGGCAGCAAAGTCTTGAGAAGAGGTATGAGGGATATAAATTGAAAGGAGATGGAATTATCACTTATAAAGGTAGAATTTATATCCCAAATGTAGCAGATTTGAGGAGAGTTGTCATGGATGAAATCCATCAAGCTCCGTATTCTGGTCACCCAGGATATCAGAAGACAATTGCTACAGCCAGAAAGCAGTACTTTTGGCCAGGTATGAGAAAGGATATGGCTGAGTACATTTCGAGGTGTATGAAATGTCAACAGGTGAAGGTTGAGCATCAACATCCAGCAGGTTTGTTGCAGCCTTTGCCAGTTCCAGAATGGAAATGGAAAGTTATTTCCATGGATTTTATTATAGGATTGCCGATGACTTGGAGATAACATGATTCTATCATGGTTGTGGTAGACAAGTTGACTAAGGCAACACATTTTATACCAGTTAAGTCTACATATGAGGCTGGTGACATTGCAAAGATCTTCATGAAGGAGATATTCAAATTGCATGGATTGCCGAAGGCAATAGTATCTGACAGGGATGTCAAGTTCACTTCCAACTTTTGGAAGGGGTTGTTTGCAGATTTGGGTACAAAGCTAAACTTCAGCACTGCATACCATCCACAAACAGATGGTCAGACCGAGAGAGTTAATCAGGTGCTTGAAGATATGCTTCGCATGTATGTGATGGACAAACCAACCAAGTGGGAAGATTACTTACACTTGGTAGAGTTTGCTTATAACAACGGACATCAAGCATCCTTGGGGATGAGTCCATATGAAGCTTTGTATGGAAGAAGGTGTAGAACACCTGTGACTTGGGATAATCCAGTGAACCAGATTGTGCTTGGACCAGAATTGCTCAAGGAAATGGAGCAAGAGGTTGTAAAGATCAGGCAGAAGCTGAAAGCAGCACAGGACAGACAGAAAAGCTATGTAGATAAGCATAGGGTGAACAGGGAATTCAGTGTTGGGGATCATGTTTACCTCAGAGTGAGGGCAAGGAAGAGTTGCTTGAAACTTGGAAGTTGTACCAAGTTATCACCTAGATATTGTGGGCTGTTTGAAGTGCTTGAAAGAATAGGGCCAGTTGCATATAGACTTGCATTGCCTGCTAGCACTAGAGCTCATAATGTTTTTCATGT
>LPNX010341348.1:117791-138078 GCA_001517045.1 Pseudotsuga menziesii
ACCTGACCAGCTACGATCGCGGCAATTAAATCGAAAGGGGCATGATTTTCACAAGGATAAGGTGTGGGGGGGAATTTGTCAAACCTTGAGCCAAAAAGGGAAAAAAAACCCATGTGCCTTCTCATTTTGTTTTATCCCAACCACCTTCAGTTAATAATTTATGCTGGTAGCTGAGGGAAGTTATGGCAGTTAATTGTTTTGGGAGTGGGGTGGCAGGACAGTCAGTCCATGCCTCCACGCACACTCCACCCATAGTTGACTTCTAAATGGAAAGGAAAAACGCACTCTTCACCCACGTAGATTTTTCTTCCTCTCTCCACGAGTTGCTGAGCACCCACGCACTGAAATTTTGCGTCCTCCTGTTGTTTGTTCATTCACGGGCAAAAACGGAGCTGTTTCCCTCACGCAGGACCTCCATTGTCTGTTCCTTTCCTCACTGGGTCGGATTGCTTCCTCACGCACCGGAATTTTCCTGGTTTCCAGCTGATACAGCGAGCTGAGAGCTGTCCGTTTTCATCCACGACTGGCTGTGAAGGGGCATTCCTGTTTTTGGCTATCTCACAGACTGTTGATCTCACGCATAGACTATTTGGGTCGTTTTTCCCTGCTGTGAGTTGTGCTCACTGATAGATTTCGGGGCTGTAGTCTTCCCCATGTTGTGAATATAATTGTTGTTACGTTTGGGGGCTGTTGTAAATTCGAGTGAGAGTCATTTTGGCCACGATAGGGCCAAGAATGACTCAGGAATTCGTTTTCCCTGTTTAAGCTGTGATAGCTAAATTAATTGCCGGAGTACAATGGTTGGTCTTCAGACTGTGTTGGGAGCAAGGATGTTGGCTTAGTTTTGCTTGATAAACCTGGTGCCTGGAACCACACAGACAGAGCTAGAGGGCTGGCCTTCTTCTTCATCACCCCTGAATAGCACTGGAAGGGAATGCAGGGCCTGAGGGACTGTGTAGCAGAGAAGGGACTGATTCCTTGTGTTGGGTGTGGATGGGTGTCTTAGAGGTCAGGCTAGTTCTGGTGTAGGTGTCCTTGGCTCTGCAATGAGCTCACCAGCTTAGCAATCTGCCTTCTCCACCTCCTTAATGGCCTGATAAACCCAACTGTGTTGGCTTGGCTGTGTTTTGTGCATCCCTGGCTATGTGTAAGCCTGCTAGTTCCCTTATTCCTTGGGGAATCATGCCCAGCTCGGGGGTGGCAGCGCTTCTGAGAGATTAAGGAGCACGCTGGCCTATGGTTGGATGGAACGTTGCAGCGGCGTAGCTGGTTGCGGATCGAATTCCTCATAAGATAAGTGATCTTGTGTATTTTACCTCTGCAATTCTATATTTACTGTTAACTAAAATGAAATGAACATGTTGAATACATGCATGTATGAATGCTATTGGTTTCCGCTGTGGATGAGGATTAAATTGCATCTTTGAATGCTTGTTTGAATGAACATTGTTTTCCGCTGTGCTTGGTAGATAATTGCATCTATGCATGTTTAAGCATTCTGTTTCAGCAATTCCCATGATTTCACATGTTCATGGGGCTCTTAGCTCGGGGTTTGAAGCTTGTAGTCGCATCCTCTTCGTCGACCGGAGGCATGGGGACGTGACAAATTTGATTGATTTGAAACTGAGAAACCACCAAGTTCCTTCTTGAAGCAAATTTCAATCCAAAATCCTCGTGTTAACCGCTGGATTATCTCTCAGCCTTTGAAGCGGTGCTAATCTTGGATGTAGCTCCCATTTCAAGACAACTGCAAAGAAGTTCAAAGCTGCAACTCCTGTTTCAAGACAACTGCAAAGAAGTTCAAAGCTGCAACTCCCGTTTCATGATCCTGCAAGAATCAAAACTCTGCAGCTTGCTCCTGAGTTTTCAGGGGTCACGATCTCAAAGACACCAAATCCTGTCCAAATTCCAAGTGAGAGGAAGATCGAACCAGAGCGAGGTAGCTTCACTGATCATAAGGAAGTTTTCGAAATCTTTTTGGAGTGAAAAAATCTCAACCAGACTCTATTTTAACCATTGCAAGTTCCTAACTAACTCTAACAATTCTAAATCAAATGACATAAGTCATATTTTGATTGTTAACAAAAGAAAATAAAAATTGGCATTTGTATTTATAAATAGAGAAGCGGGTTATTTTTTTCTTAAAGGGTAGCTTAAAAACGAGAGATTTGGAAAATAAGCTAATTAGGAATTCATATACTATATTAAGGTTGTGGGCCTCGATAATACTCCACATTGTAATAATGGTTCGTGTGTTCCATAATCACTCCACAGTGTAAAGTGTTCAATTTTTTCAGTCTACTGATACCAAGATTTGGGTCCCCACATGCCCATTGGACCATCAAGGGACGATATTAAAAAGTGGAGTCCCCACTATCCATGAATTTAGTTAGTGTATTTGTGTTTCACCAACACCTCAATTTGTGAGTGACCCAGTACTGGTTATGAAATGTATAAATAAATCCATCCTCTCCTCATTCATGCATTTGTTCATTTGAGGGTCCAGGGGTTGAGAGATTCGAGCTTTGGTACATGCTCTTCTATTGCACTACCTTAATAATCTACAGAATCAAAAGTTGAGTCTTCTTAACAAAAGATTAACCAAGACATTACAAGATTTTATAATTTGATGAAAGATTTGCCAAGTTTTTACAATATTTTATAATTCAGTGAAATATTCGCCAATATTTTACAATATCTTATAGTTTAGTGAAAGATTCACCAAGATTTTACAAGATTCTATAATATAATGGAATATTAACATATTGTTATTTCATAGTTATTCATAATTGAAATTATTATGTGACAATTACTATTCATAATGGTTTCTTATATCGTATTGTTATTTCATAGTTATTCAAAATTGAAATTGTTTATTCACAGTGATATCAACTAGAATCAAGTGTTGACCATAAATATACAATAATTGAGATTTCAACTCGAATCAAGTGTTAGACCATGAGTATACAATAATTGCCCAACTTACTTTAGTTTTTAGTAGCATATCACATTTTGTATAGTGATTTTCTTATAAGTTATTAGATATTTAAATCATTCATTCATTGTATTTGTACACATAGTTGTGTTTTTTTTTTGGTTTAGTTGTGTGGTATACAACTATTGGACCTGATAAAGTTTTATCCTAGGTATGCAATACACTAACTCATTAAATCATTGATTAATGTATATACAATTCATTAATGTATAGATGCTTAAGTAATACCTTGAATTTGGGATGCCCGTTGTATATTCCAACTGCTTGTAGAAGGTGAAACAAGAAGAATTGGGTTGTGCCTAGATTCAAAATTCTTGGTTTTATGTCAGGCTTAACATAGTACTTAAAAAATGATCTCTTAGGATTTTTCGGTACTCATGCATTATTCTCTGCACCTTCTAATTGTCCACTAATTTCTAAGAATCCTCTTTGAGAAGACATACCAGCATATGACCCAATTTTTTATTTGTTTGAATTGAGGGATATTTTAGAGAAGGATTTGTAATCTTTTGTCTTGCTTTTATCACCTCTTCCTCCATTTTGGGCACCCTCCATGATTAGGTTCTTCAAGGAAAATTTGTGAAGGCTGTAATTTTTCTAGATATAAGCCCTATTTCAGATCTGAGCCCAACCGAAGCTAGATATAGTGACCAATATAGCATTGCATTACCTTCGATAGGCCTTTTCCAGGCAACCTAGCCCAGATTGTTCATTTAAAAGAACACCCATGTGTTCATAATAGAGAGACATCCTAAAGCTATGAATCTTCCCTTGAGGAGTTCGTTCCATGGATGTGTGGAGTGGCTAGTATGCTCCCATTGCCATCTCAGTGTCTCTGGCTCCATCCATTAAGCGTTGGTTGATGTTTACATAACCAACCAATCGTGGTTAACTGCAAATAATTTCACAATAAATAAATGCATTGGTTTATGCATTCCTAATGTATATATACTAAGGAATTCAATGCACACATGTAACCCAAAGGTTATACTTATATTCCAGAGAAAACATTCACATATATGTGAGTTTCACATAAGAAGGGAGATGAAAATCACAAGATAGATGAAGTGCAATTTTCACCTACAAAGATTCAAGGACAATGCAATCATACAAAACATGAAAGGACAAAAAAAGGAAGATAAAGGATTTGGGTTTTTGACCAATCATTATCTTAGAGTGCACATAGATCATAGAACTTCAATTCACTTGCCCCTTGTTGTAATTTTTACGGGATCAATCATCATGCTATATTATTTTTACAGGTTTATGTTCACCATCCAGCTTGAGTAATCCTTTTGGATGAGCATCGTACATACCTTTAGCATACAGAACCTGACATACTTCTCTATACATCATCTCCATGGTCTTCTCTGGCACTGCAAAATGGGTTGAGTAAAAACTAAGCTATCAAGCGAGCCCTCAGGCCACGTGGTATACATGTATGAATAATCTAGACAAGCATAAATCCTTGTTATGAGCTAATATTTAATTATGCTAGCATATTACACATTGAAGAGAGCTTGCCACAAAACAAGTTTTTTTTGGCATGTTTAAGTCTTTACCTAAATTGATGCATCCATATCTAGTCCAATGCCTTGGTCGTCCTGCTAACCCATTTGACCCACATCCAAGCGTTTAAGAATGTTTAAGTTCCAACTTTGCCATATTTATTGCAAACAAAGATAGGTTGCCTTCCAATTGCTAACATAATGAAGTAGATATACCTACTTCCAAATTCCAAGTCCCTAATCTGAATTTGTGGAAATTGAAACACTTAAAAAAGAATGTATTAGGCACTGCATATTTGTGATGCAACTTCTAGTGGCATCTAGCTTGTCAAATATTTAATTAATGACATCATTGATTTCTTCTATTATTGCATATTACAAGTTCAACAATCCTATTGAAAGGAGCTCGCATTTTAATTGGTATGTTCCTAGTTGGAAGTTGAAGGAGAAGCTCTAATGATCAACGGGTATCAGTCAACTACGTGGCATGAATTCCTCACTTGTTTACAGTTTTGTGCTTAGTCTCTGTGTTCCGATATCCGTTTTCCCAAGGTTGCCATTTCGTTTCATAATTCAACAACAACATGCATTATCTATGCGCTAGTAACATGCAATGGTAACCTCCCTCAGCCTCTGTGCTACGCTTTGCCTATTGACCACTTGTACAACACGTAACTCTACGTACTACTTCACTTACCATCCCCTTCTGTCATGCTCGTGAGTGCAACATGTGGCTTCTTTCTTCACGCCCCCCACAAGTTAAATTTAATGATTGAATACAAGAAGTTTTTCTAGATCTAAGAAGCTAGATAAAGTCTTAGGTGTACTCATAAACCAGAAACAAACTACATTTCAAATAGCTTAACCACAAATTTGCAGATTCTCCCATTGTAAAACGATAACAACAAGTTGAGACTTTGCATGAAAATGATCTTTCACATTTCATTTTTTTTATATAGTCTTTAGTTGATGAACGATCCAGTTTTATTATCTTCAATTGTTTGCATGTAGACTTGTAAACTTGTTAGACCTTCCTTTAAAGGCATGGACTTTCTACTCACAACCCATCTCGTTACCCAAATATTCATATAAATGTGAAGAAATATAAGTCGGTTTTATTATCTTCAATTGTTTGCATGTAGACTTGTAAACTTGTTAGACCTTCCTTTAAAGGCATGGACTTTCTACTCACAACCCATCTTGTTACCCAAATATTCATATAAATGTGAAGAAATATAAGTCCGGTTAGTTTTTGCACTGAGAGAAGCGAGGTGCTCTCCAGCCCAGTATGGGGGAGATCATGTCACGTTATGCTAGCCGACATAAATAAAAAAATAAAAAAAATGAAAAATATAAATTACATATCGACTTAAAAAAAAAAAAAAAAAAACTAGCACAGATCCATTTTAAACCCAAATCTATCAAGTACCGAGAGACATCCAAATGGTATAAAAATATACATGTCAAAAAATTGAATCTCTCTAAGTACATAGATCAGAGTTTAAAATAAATTTATGCTAGTTAAAAAATAAATTTTTTCTATATTTTTAGAAACTTTTTGATTGTTTATTAAATCTTAACATTTTTATTTATTTAAAAATATTACATTAAAACAATTAATATAAAAAAAATAATACCAACCACTTACCTTTGACTAAGTAAGATTTTTCAATGTATTCTCACTTGGAAGAGAAATATTATAAATGATACTGATTTTGACAAGTGCCATAAAGCTATCAATACAGTTGTGAGTTGGTCCAACAACACCCAACTAACTTCCATAAAAAAATTGAATTGTCATAGCGTGTGTCCCTTGGTTTAATAGGTTAGTTGAGTTGTGATCCAATACTAATACAAGCTTAGAATTAAAAATTGAATTGTCATAACGTGTGTCCCTTGGTTTAATAGGTTCTAAGTTGAGTTGTGATCCAATACTAATACAAGCTTAGAATTACAATCAATGTATAGTTATTTAAATTTAAATCAAATGATGTTAGTACATATCTAAAAATGTAAATACAAATACAAATATCAATTTAAATTTTGGTTAGTGATATATTATGATTTATATACAAAATTTGATAAATTATAAAATGAATTTTTTTCATTTAATTATTCATAACTTTCATTCTATTTATAAAAATATATAATTTTTTTAAACATAATCAAAATTTAACCATGATAAACTTTCGATCAATCTACCAAAAACTCCGACAAATCTGAAGAAAAACTGCAGAAACAATAAAAATATTTATTTAAAAACGGGAACGAATTTAAGAGTACAATCAGTGTGGCGTGGGCGGAGGTTACGAGCAGCGAGCATTGTAATCATCGAAATATTTTCGTATTCATACTCTCTACATACAAATCTTTTCTTGCGCATCGATCGAGCAACAGATTCGTAGGACTTGCAGGTTCGTATTCTGATAATTTTCGTGTTTCCCTCTGCATTCAAACGATTTATTTAGCTTCGATTAATACGTATGGAATTCTGTGTAAGATTTTAGCTGAGAGATGTCACATTATATTGTGCAAATCTGAGCATTTATGCCTTGAAATGGTGTGTCAAGAGTTTGCGGATGAATCCAAGTTTAGTTCTAGCTGTCACGCAGCTGAGATCGTGTTTCGTTATTGTTGATTTCTTTAAGTTATTGGATCTATTTTAAAGCTTTGAAGCCGAGCTAATAGTTTTTGCATATTCGCCGTTGCTGGCAGGTTTCCAGGGCATCCTGCAAATCTGTGAAAAAAAATGGAGACAATAAGTTTATCCAAGTCCTTTTGCTCAGTTCGGGTAAATTTTAAATGTTGTTTATTTGAGCTTAATGAATATCTAAGTAGGAAATCGGTCACCTAGGGTTTTAGGGTTTTAACATGAATCCTGTTTCCATCAAAATGGAAAAAATGCCTATTTTTAATGTATACGGAAGTATTGAAATCTGGAGAGAGGTTGCATGACTGTATTGAAATCTGTCCGCATAGAACTTGATTGATTGTATTGAAATATGTGTGTACAGACCTTGATTGATTGCTTTGAACTCTGTTTGCATAGAGCTTGATTGATTGTATTGAACTATGTTTACATAGAGCTTGATTAATTGTCTTGTTCTCTCTTAGGCCCCAACTGCTTTGGCCACTTCGAGTGGCAATAAGTCAAAGTCGTGCCATTCTAATGGACTGAGCTACCCGCTTAAAGGGTCAGCCAAAGGTATCAGGAGTGCAAGCTGCAGCTTTTTGAGTGGGAGTGAGACCGATGTCTTCAGACATGCTGTTCGAGCGATTGGTAAGTCAAAAACTGGTGGCGGAGCCCTGAGCTGTACATGTGACTACCAGAAGATCCTCATTGCAAACAGGGGTGAAATCGCTGTTCGCGTGATTCGCACAGCACATGAAATGGGCATCCCATGTGTGGCGGTACACTCTACAGTAGATAAGCAAGCACTCCATGTTCAAATCGCAGACGAGGCCGTATGCATTGGAGAGGCACCGAGCAGTCAATCGTAAGTTGCATTCTAAAAATAACAGATCAAATCATTCTATCAGTATTTTATCTCATGTTGATGTTGATTATTACATCAATCAATCCTACAAACTGTACTGGAATGGATACTTGAATCAGATCTTCAACCACCGAGATAAGTTAAGGAATCAGTCTTTATAGGTCGTACCAATTACTGACGAAGAGAATGAACATATAGATCGAATTATCAAAAAGTTTTGATCCAAATCAATTCTATTCTCCGAAATAGGGAACTCTAAACAATTATAGAACTGAAACTTCAAATTGGTATGTAATGATCAATACTGTAGTGCGAGTAATCTTTTATTTGTGTAAACTTATTTGGCTTGTTAAAACTATTGACCTTTGCCTTCCACAATTATTAATCATCATTGAGCATTTTGATGACGGTTGCTGAATAAATACTTATATGTGAATGCATGTAGGTTGTTCAAAATCCAAAAGATTAGTTGGGTGTAATGTCTAGCCAGAATTTCTACTTAATACCATGAGAAGTATGGTCTATCACAGTGATGCTTTCTTGTACTTTTTCTTCCATGGACCTAATAGACTTTAATGTGCATGCATTAATAGTCAATGTAGAGCACTAGCAATCTAAACTAGTTATGAAAATAAGGCTGTATGGCATATCTTGGAATTTCCGATTGAAGGGGCTTTCATAATATCACACTTTGGAACTACGGTGACACCTTTAAAGTTTATACATTGTATTTAGAAATTTGTAATAAGTTTATGAGCGTGTCCTTTCCTTCATTAATTTTTATGATCTTCTGGAATCTGTCTTATTAGAATTGTATATGTGTGTCACCGGTTGCTTTACTGTTTGGTCAAGCACGGGTGGTGATATTCCCCTCATAGGATTCAATTCCCCACAAGCAAAGTGACATGTTTCGGCCCCCTAATTAAGGAGGGGGTCATCATAGATTCATAGCCAGCACAAGCAGGTAGGGCATGGTGACGGACAAAGATCTTAGGTCCTAGTGCCATCAGCTATCTACCAATCGAGTTGTCGATTAGGTGGCGCTTAAAGTTAATTAGGAAGCATCTAAAGAGTTTCCCTTTTTAGAATCGTGTATGTGCACAATAGTTTATGCCAATAAATCAACAAAAAATGTTTGCATCGAATCTCAGTGAAGGAGGTTTCAGCGTTAAAAAATAGTATTCGTAATTTGACATGTATCTTAAATTTCTGTGAACAGAATTACATTGCCTCTTCAAAACCCTGTCATTGGTTTGTTTTGCAATCAATTATAACTTCTACAAGCCATTTTTTATTTCTTCCTTTTACCTTCCTAACCTCCTGTCATCAATGAGAGATATTTCTACTCTTGATTCTGGAACTGACAGCAGGAAGCACAGACACCCCTGCAACTATTGTTTGTTGTTAAGTTAAACACTCAGAAATGGTTGGCGGTTTTCAGTTTCTTGTTGCAGGTTGAACTGATTCTTGAATATCGTGGATTTGATTGCAGATATTTAGTTATCCCAAACATTGTAGCAGCTGCAGTGAGCCGTGGCTGTACCATGCTACACCCTGGATATGGTTTTCTTTCTGAAAATGCTAGCTTTGTGGACATCTGTAAAGAGCATGGAATCAACTTTATCGGGCCAAGTGTAAGCATTCTCCGAAGAATTAGTTGGTTTCTTATAATAACTTATGGTTACTAACTTGATTTTACATGATAGCTTCTGTTAACGATTCATTTCATTGTCAGAAATGCACTTCCATCAATGCATGGTTAGACTCGTGGAAGTAATGAAGATTCCATATTTGTTATGATTGTCATGTATGTATTTGTCTGTTACATTTAATATCATTTTTGGTTTTTATTAGATCTGTTTGGTGTAGTGGTAGTGACATTTGCTGCCACAAACTCTACAGTTGCATAGGTATAGACTCATGTATGGGACTCCATAGTCGCTACATGGTTAAATCTGGTTGGGAAGAGGGCCTTTTATTAGCTAAATTTGTGATTGTTTCTATTTTAGAAGTTCAGATTTGGATTGGAATTACTAGAGTTATCAATCTCATGTACTGAGTTAGTTCACAGAGAGACATTGGGATTGACAAAACATGTTTGCTCTCGTGGTTAGCAGCATGTTGTTGCTTAGCGTGCTTACAAACAACCATTAGCGCTGATTTGATGAGCTAATTTGCTTGATACACAACAAATATTATATATGGAATAGTGAGTTGGTCATATGCACTTAACGGCAGCAAACATGTCCAAATTATATTAGTATTTGAAATTGACAAAAGTGATCAATAGTATGGGAAATTGCAAGGACCTCATTACGTAAAGAATCTTCAATCATGGAACAACGCTGATCAATTTTAAGATCTTCAGCAGTTCATATTGCAAGTGCAAGAGATGATGCTCCTCTTTTGGAAATTTAAGTCAGTGATGCAGCCATGGGGTACTTTTAATGCAACTCTGCAGAGATTCGTGTTGAAAATTTTGTTCAATTGGGCAATTAATGCAAAGCTTAAATTTCACCTTCCTAGAAGGATCCCCAGATCTTATTTCTAGAATTTTCAGCCTCAAGGCTGCTGTAAATTAAAGTACAAACAGCAGCAGAAAGATCACAATAATTAACTACTTCTAACAGTGCCAAAATTCATGGCAATTCAAGGAGAAAAGATACCAAACAATGAGATAAGTTTCAGCCTTCTCTTAAGGCTAGTACAAACCATAGCCTTCTCTCAAGGCTAGTACAAAAAGTCCAACTATCCAAAAAATCCTAGCTAGGGTAAATCATTAAACCTTATCTCAACTAAGAAGATCCAATGTGCAAGAATCTCTCCAACACATCCTTCATTTCAAGACGTCCTTTTCTTTTCTTCTTAACCAATTCACCCTAGGATTATTCCAAGGGTAAAACCCTAACCCTAGAACTTCAAGATGCTCTAAGAAACTCCCACAAACCTTAGCACCTCAAGAGAAAGAGAGATAATGAGTACAAGTGAAGATCCAATAGAGAGAAAAAGCCAAGATCATCTCCATTGTCTCCTAAAGAGAAAACCCTAGTCACAAGAGCAAACTCCACATGAAGATGTCCCCTCTAGAATTGATAACTCCTCTTAGGGTTCATGAGGAAACCCTCACGACTTCCTCCAAGAAGCTAAGTATAAAGAAAAGAGTACAAATGATAATACAAATGGAAAGATTTCCTCCTTCCTCTATTTATATGAGAGTTAAGGGATGCCAACGATACTATGTGGGCACAAGCCCTTACAAGCAAATTATATGAGCCTTGTAGGCCAACACAAGTGGTACATGTGTCATGCTCCAAGATGATGTTGTGCACAATAATGGCTCCAAGGTAATATATCTATCCAAGGCAAGTCCACACCACTCCATCACAAGCCTCCATGAACTCCATCAATCCTTCTAAGCAATGTACTCCACTAGGTTAGCTGCCCCTTGCAAGAAAATTGTTGAAGCACCAGGCGTCCCCAAGCCATCTCCAATCCTACAAATAGGGATCCAAGCTACCACATGCCATTTAGGGCTTGAATCCCTCTTCTATGATGCACGCTTTTCATCCCAAGTGGGGAGCTCTCCAAGCAAGTGGTTCCTCCATGCGGCCATTATGAAGGGTTTCCACTAGTCAAGCAAGAGAACTCCAACGCCTAAGAGAAGAACACTAAGCTAGCACCATCCCAAGGTCAAACATCCATTGAGCAAGCAATCTCAATTATGCATATCCATATTAGACCATCTTTCATGCAATAATCCATCTTCGATCTTCCAAAGGCTGGCCATACACCATATACCCCAAATCTTATGAAGCACTGCCAAACATGGTGTAAACATTTTTGAAGTAACCCAAAAATATGTCAATTTGTTGATATGAGAAGGCTGTTGCGAAATTGTATTTGTTCAGCGGTCAATATATGATTTGGATGCATGTTTAGGGTCTTGTGAGCAGTGATAGATATAGATGGATCAATGACAGATAAGATAATATAATTTTATTAATGTCCAACAAATGACCACAAAAGTAGGTCTGGGACTGTTAGTATAATGATGTCAATACAAAGTCAGAGCACTAAACCAGCTCCCATAAAAAGTAAGGAACATAAAGCGATGTATGGATCTATGCTAAAGCTTGAAAAATCCTCATCTTCTAGAGCGGGCAACTATATTGGGGGAGAGATGTACAAAGGGAATGGACCCAGGAACTGTAAAGCAAATAATGATGCAGGTATGTCATGGCTATCTCTTGTTAAGACTAGTATATAGTTAACAAGTTCTGTAACCAAATAAGGCTCACATTTTGTGTTCCTCATATTTGAAGAAAGCAGAGAGTGAACCATTGGCATCCTTGAACTAACAATGCTACCTACCTTTGATTTTAAAGTAAATTAGGCATTTAAAATGATTTTTTTTTTAATCTGCATCTCCAAATAGCAAAACCTAGAGATGTATTTGAAAGGAATTAGAGGTGTGGATTACACTTCCTACACTAATCAATGAGAGAATAACGTGCAAAATACTAAATAAACACAATTGCAGTAATAAACATCACAAACATACATTTTCTAAAGGATGATTTCTTGGAGAAAACTCTTTCCGAAGAAAAACCCCATACTCTAAAGCATGCTCACTGAATTATTGAGCAACTATTAGATGGTTACAATACATTACAGAGTTTTTGTTCTGTCAACATGAGTATTCTGTAGAATAAGTGTTTTAGAGAAATTTTGGTTGCATAACAGTAAAAAAATTCTCACATTATCTCCAACCCAAGTACTCAATAAATAGGCATTAAAAACCATCAACCATTTATGTTTTTTCAATTCTATATGCTATAAACCACCAACAATTAATTTGCCAACTATTGTTGCTTATTATTGCTGCTCAACATTCATTGCCTACTACTGCTCATCATTCATTGAGGTAACTGCTCTGCTAGATAATGCATGGTGTATGACACACTTGTCTCAACATTCTCCCACATGTTGTATACCTTGCAAGAGTTTAATGGAAAATGCATCAAACCTTGAGTTAAATACTAGGGGCCATAAGGCCCATAGACTCACAGAATGTTAACTTTCTCTAGTATCACCTTTCCATCGTCTCTCATGTCCTGAACGAAATGGTACTGGATAACAATATGCTTTATCTTTGCATGAAATGTTGGATTCTTAGCCAGACAAATGGTATTGCTATCACACTGACACACTGAACTGTAATATCTCTTTGATCTTTGTCAACACATCTGCAACTTTCTGCAAAGTGTTAACTTTCTCTAGTATCACCTTTCCATCGTCTCTCATGTCCTGAATGAAATGGTACTGGATAACAATATGCTTTATCTTTGCATGAAATGTTGGATTCTTAGCCAGACAAATGGTATTGCTATCACACTGAACTGTAATAGCTCTTTGATCTTTGTCAACACATCTGCAACATTCTGCAAAGTGTTAACTTTCTCTAGTATCACCTTTCCATCGTCTCTCATGTCCTGAACGAAATGATACTGGATAACAATATGCTTTATCTTTGCATGAAATGTTGGATTCTTAGCCAGACAAATGGTATTACTATCACAATGAACTGTAATAGCTCTTTGATGTAACCCTACATTTGAACATAGTTTCATAGGCCAAATGGCCTCTTTATAGGCATTGGTAGTTGCCATATACCTTGCCTCTACTCTGGACAAAGCGACCACAACCTGTCGTTTGCTCATCCAAATTACCGCTCCACCAAACAGTTGAAACACTTATCCCTTGGTAGATCTCCTATCTACATCATGTGCCCAATCAGAATCCACATAACCCTATATATCCATCGAGTGTTGGTCCCTTGAAACATCCTTATGATAACAAATTGAATATTTGGAAGTACATTGTAAATACTTGACGGCCCTCTTCATTGCAGTCCAATGTTCATGTCTAGGATTAACCATGAATCGACATGAGACTCCCACTACTTGGGCAATGTCTGGTTTAGTGCAAACCATACCATACATCAAACTACCCACTACACTAGCATAAGGAACAAAAATTGTATCCTCCATCTCTGTGAGTGTTGTACGACGCTGCTCAGCTGAAAGTTTAGTTCCCATAGAAATCAGAACACTCAATGGTTTTCAATCTGCCACGCGAAAACGATGTGATACAGAGTTTACATACTTACTTTGGCTCAACCAAAGCTTTTCGTTTGCACCCATTCATGGTTTTGATAGTCCAAAATGGTTGATTCTGGGAGTGGGTTCAAAATGTTAGTAAGAAAACAGAAATGGGCATACGAGGTATACCCGCTTACTTGTGTGACCTCCAAACATTTGACGTAAATACCAAGTGCATTACCAGAACTGCAGTAGAGGGAATAAAGTTGAATCCAGACTGTAGCTCTGGAGAAATCCTCTTTAGCTGGATCAAAACATTCAGTCGAATATCTCATATGCAGACCTGCTGAATTGAAGAAGCCACAAAGAAGTAAGGCCCCCCTTCAAAAATCCTTCCCAGTTTTCAGTGTTGGAAAAAATGATGATAAAGAAGTCTTTTGCACAAAGTCTCAGATCAATGGAGCATTTCTCTCTCCATTTCATATTCACCCACCATCTCAGTGCAGATTTGGAAGGCCCGAGGCCTAAGAAACAACAAATCACAGCATGGTCTGATATGTGTTGATTTGAACCCCCAATTCCCAGGTAAGATATTTACAACCTTGGGTTCTCTGCTGCCTTTTCAAGTTTCCCAGCAGAATTTGAGTCCTTCTAATTCCCTTGAAGATGAGGGGATTCACTTCCTTCTTTCGTCCACCACAGCCTTGTAGGAAGGTGGGGCCCTGGTTGCTCTTCTTCACCTTGGTGAGAGGCCATGGGCTTGTCATCCTTGATGCTTGCTAACACCACCTGTTACATTGCTGGAGCTGCTCTCTCTGTGTTCCTAAGGTTTGTCCCACAAGAATGATGAGGCATTGTGTTCCTAAGAAAAAGTTACAAGAATGATGAGGCATTGATTGAGGAGAGATGTTGGCAAGGCTGTAGTCTATATTGTTTATAACTTTATCCTCTCCCTATGTCTACAAGGATAGCAAGTTAAAGTATCATTATTTGGAGAAATGTCTGAGAGCATTAAGAATATACGATAGATAGAATTGCAGATTCATGAAGTCAAACTTGTAGTGCCATACGGAGTTATAATTGTCTCTGAATGAGCTTATTTCTTTTCCTGTAGAAAATCCATTTGATCAAGCTCATATAGCCCTTGATCATCTTCCATACTTCTTGCAACTTGAAAAACAACATTCCTCTTCGCTGAAAATGACATGATCTCATGTTTTGCTATTAATTCAAACTTTATATCCGTTATAAATCTGCAGTGAGGGAACTATTAGAATGTTTCCTTTCTTTATTTGTCCTGACCATTGTTAGGTGGAGAACGGATGTATAAATGTAACAGATTTGAAGGAAATATAAAATCCTAATTTTGATATTAATTTCTTGCATCTCCAGCCAGACAGTATTCGTGTTATGGGTGACAAAGCAACAGCTCGGGAAACAATGAAAAAGGCTGGGGTTCCAACTGTACCAGGAAGTGATGGGCTTTTAGAGGTAGGTGCTAGAATCTTTTCTGTTAAATAATGGATAGTATTATTAGCTAGATAAAGTTGTTGTGCATACACTAGAATCTCGATTTCTAAGATTTTGCAAGTTTCTTTATTTGTAAATCAATTTTAGTTGAGAATATATTTTTCTTCTATTAATCATCGTTATATATCTGACATTGTGAGCATGCTTTTAGTCAACAGAAGAGGCTATCGTGGTTGCTAATGAGATTGGTTTTCCAGTAATGATAAAGGTATGCACTGTGTTTTTTTATGTTAGATTTTTTTACTTTAATTTACTGAACATTGCTTTTATATTTTTCCTTTGAGACAATTTATGAGTATTATCTTTCTGGGTGCAATTATGATCCTGACTTGTGCCTTCTTGTGATTGGGGAGAAGTCTATTAAAGTCATACTTTTATTTTCAGGCCATGAGGTTATTTCAGTTATGAGTGGTCAATTCTATTAGCTCTACTTGCTTTAAGCAACAAGCGACACGAATTAATCATATTTTTGAACTTTACCTTTGCTTGCAGAACATCTCTGAAAGAGACATAAAATTGCTTAAAGCATAACTAAATATAGCACCATTTTGCATACATTATAATTACAATTTTGCGAGACCTATCTGTTGTAGGATTTGTAGAAAGAACAAGTAAATTTAGTACTATTTTTGTGTACCTGAGTAGGCCATCGTAGAAGTTTTCTGCTCTGAGCAAATATTATTGAACTGTGGCAACGATTTATTTGTTACCATGTACCTTATTTATGCTTTGTAAATGATAAATGCAGTTAATGTTCCTAATTCATATTTGGTTAAAATCAATGAGGTACATTCTTTACTTCTGCATGAGTATGGTAAATCTGTAAATGTGAAGGCTTTTGGTTCTGAAGACATGAATCATGTGTTACAAAATTTAAAATGTGACATGAGAAAAAAATTTAAATGCCTATGAAAAAGTTGAAAATACAAGACTGCTATGATAATATTAAATACACAATTCACACGAGATTGAACAGTAAAACCAGAAAAGTAAAACTGAGTACACATGGTCCTATAGTGGCAATGGGCACTCAGCAGTCAAATTTATAGCTAAATGCCATTCCATGTTTGTTGCAATACATTGTAGTTTTGTTTGCGATGACCTTTGAATCTTGACATGTTATTTATGTTATATCTTATTTCAATTATGTCAAATGGAAAAAACTCTGGACACCGTGATGCTTATCTTGACAATGTCATATTCATGTAAGGACATATTGTTGGCTCAAAACCTTTTCAATGAAATAAGTGCATGATATTTAATACATTTTTTTTGCTAGACGGTATGTGTCAGTCTTAAACACAGCTTATTTCCTTTGAAGATTGTTTTATTTCTAGGCTAATGATTTTTTCTGGATTTTATTGTTTGCAGGCAACTGCAGGTGGTGGAGGTCGTGGAATGCGATTGGCCAATGAACCAGGAGAGTTTGTGAAGTTATTACAGGCATGCAAGCATACCTTATTGCCCAAGTTGCTTTTAATTCCTTTTAGGTTTCTATCCGATTTGTTTATTTCTAAAATGTTGCATATAAAATTGGATCATTGAGAATGCTTTTCAAGATAAAAAAACTTCCGTTACTTGTGAAAGACATAAGTTTATATCTAAAAGAAGAAGAAATTACTGTGACATCCATGGCGACTAAAGGGGAATGGGACAAGAGAAAATCAGGACTTTTCAGTATGGATAAAAAATTCAGAGTAGAGATAAGGATGATCTTCAAGTTTGTAGTATGTACAACATTTGAACTTTGTAGTATATAGAATTTAATCAGTTGAGATGATAAAGACTTGTGTGGCTGATTTAAGAAGTTTAAATATCATTATATATGGTTGGGTCATGCCGTTTCATGCTGACTTTAATCATCCACTATCCTGTAGCTTTATTGCAGCCATCTTAACCTGCACAATATACTTTCTGAGTTTGCTATCACTGATGTATTAATAGATACAATAGAATAATACCATCTACAAGAAGTTATCCATTCATTTATTTATGATATTCATAGATCTACATGCCTGTACACAGTTTGCCAAGGTATGAATCCCTTGAACTTGCCAAGGATGTACCCTTTGGCTGGTTAGAATCACCATTACCAAAATGTTGTAACGCCATTTTCTAATTTATCAATAATAAGATCATGGGTAATACCTCCTAACACAATCGAAAACTCAATAGGCACCCTATTAAGACATAATACATGCAGAATATCATTTCCATGAGTTGGGTTTGTTGGTTCTACGGGAGGAACAAGTTGCTGATGGAGTAAAAGCTACATTAGGACTTGGAGTATGTTACCCTTCAACCTAGCAGTCGTAAATCAGAAGCTCAATGTGCTCTAGATGCCAGTGAAGGTAAGCAAAGGTGACGTCTAGGCCTAAATGTCACCACAGCCCAGCCTCAACTTCTTTGGGTAACTCCCAAACCAAGGGGAGAGCCCTAAATGTTACCTGCAGACATCACACATGCAAATACCTTTCCACAACCTTGTAACTAGATCAATGCCTCATATGTAGTCAACAATGAGTAATATAGACACATAAATTAGAAGAAAGGAGTTAATCAGTTTATCAGTAAACATCACAACATTCAATATACTTCACGAATCCCCATGCAAGGGCTTCACACCTCCCAATGCCGAAAGGTGCGCTACGAAGGGAAGAGGGTTTAACTGGCCTAGAGCGCACCTTTTGGCCCAATCAGAGCTGCAAAATACCCAACATAAGCCCTAGTTCAACAATTTCACGTATCCCAATGCGCTAGGGTGAAATGGGACACCCTTCAAGATTTGTGAAGAAATCCACTAGGGCGAAAGTGATGGCTGGACCCAGAATTTAAAAGTTGCTAATATTTTTAGGGCCTTTTCACCGATATATGATTTTTAGTGTTTTTTTAACATACAATTATAGCAAATAAGAGACAAATAAACGGATGAAAAGAAGATTAATTAAAATGACAAGCAAGGGGATATGATTTTTGACTCGATCCCTAGGGCATTGAGAGGTCAATGATGAACGTCACTCTCTTGAAATGTCTTTCAACACTTGCAAGCTAGGGGATAACCTAACAACCACTAGGGTGTTATAGGAGAGCCTAACTAGGGTAAATGAAGAAGTCCAAGGCCCTAATAAGAAATAGAGGATGTTCTCTCCATACAAAAGTTGACAAAATGTTGACAATAAGCCCTAACCAATTAGAGAAATGCACCATAAAAGCACTATTTAACCTAGCTAGGAGCATAACTCATCAACATTTAACAAGAAGTGAGCAAGGCCAAGAGCTTAGGTCACACTTGTGCATGAGTTCTTCCAACTAGTCTCGCATCAACCTCTAGCATGTGCAAAAAAGAAACCCTAGAAGATCACTTCATCCACCTTCAAGCCAAAAGCATCTCAAGAGAAGTGCGCATCACATTAGAGACTCATGGAGTAGGAGAAAGAGAGTAAAAAACATATTTTATCCTTTCTTCTTCATACTTTTCATCCTCAACCTTTCTAATTTTTTGAGGCTACAAGTTTAATAAAGTTAAATGAAATTTCATTATTTTTAGGGTAAATCCCCCACAATTTAGGGATTCAACCCTAAAATAGACAAACAATAGCAAATATGACTAAAATAATGGCTTCACTTGATGAAAGGTTGAACCAAAGGGGGATGTCATGCCCCAACTAACCCTAAGAAGTGTTTTATCCCTCAACGTCCCCCTTGCAAAGCTTGTAGGCTCAAGGATGAAGTCATAGGCCAAACCACTAGAGGAGGGGTTTATGAGTGCTAGAAAGAGGTCCAAGGGGTTGACGGATGTGTGCTAAATAGGGGACAACATCCCTTTACAAAATGCAATTACCTTTTCATAACAAAAACCAAGGTGGTCATGTGCCCTTGTGGGCCACCCTTAGAAGCCCTGGACACTAACCCATGGGCGTAAAACCTTGCATGGTGGAGTCATCCACACACCGAAGGGGCAGTTAGCTGTGCCACAAAGCAAGTCCTTTTAAGATGAAACCAAGGGGCTGCCATGACCAATCCAAGGGGACAACAACCCCTAATCCAAATATCCATACAATATATCCTCCACTTTGTCCTTTACAACAAAAATTATAAACCCCTTGCTCTAGGTTTGGTCCTGTTGGAAGTTGGAACGCTGCAATAGCTTTGAGGCTTAACAATTGGCTCCAACTGCGGGACATGCACTCTTCTTGGGAGTGTATGAGACCCCCCTAGGATCTTCTGGGTACCTATAGACCTGCACACAGATCCAACAACAAAGACATCAAATACATCAGAGGCAGACACTTTTTGTCCTGCCTTGTTCAAAATGAAATGCAAATAACTCAAATTGAAATAACGGCAAGTGCAATGCATGGTTATCAGTAAATGTTGAACTCAAATGAAACTATACCTATCTACGGGAGTGTAAGACCCCTAGGATCTTTTAGGTACTTATAGACTTGCACACAGATCCAACAACAAAGACATCAAATACATCAAAGGCAGACACTTTTCGTCCTGCCTTGTTCGAAATGGAATTCAAATAACTCAAATTGAAATAACGATAAGTGCAATGTGTTGCCGCCTAATACACACTTTATGACACAGGAAAGTCACAACCTGCTATGTGTGTCCTTGGGGGCAAGTGAGAGCTGGGGACCACTGTCACCA